>OX451348.1:36475074-36638413 GCA_949629155.1 Myopa testacea | reverse complement strand
AAGTAGAAATATGTACATACATATATCACACGAAAGGGTTAAGGCAAAACAGGCATGGAAATTCCCATCATTAATTGCGTTTGTTTCAACAAAAGTTGTAAAAATGAAAAACAACAACAATGTGTTTTGTGTGCTGAAATGCGATATCTGTTTGCAATACCTGTCACCATAAAATCGTACGGTACGCAAACACATCTACAGGGTTCTGTACCTTTTGTTTTGGTTACAAGATTTGCCTTTGCTCCAAATCAGCGACGCAAAAGTATTTAAAGTCATAGATATTTTTTAGGTATAAAATTATAATGAAAAAAACCTCATCTATGAATACGATTGCATTAAAAATTTGCAATACAATGGTGAAAACCGCATCGAAATCGGTGCAGCCGTTTGAGAGTTAACTAACTCTAAAGTGACATGCGACTAACTAGATTTTGATACCAATAACAATTTTTCGATCAAAATTCATTGCATTAATAGTTCTGCTTTAAATCCTTTATAACCCCATAACGTAAACAACCAACAATAACAACACAGTCATTCACACACAAGCTGAGCAATGTGTTGTTGTTTTAAAGCATTGTCGCCGCTGTACCCGATGCCGATAGGGCTTCGTCCGAGATATTGATACACACACGTAGCGTGCGCTGAGTGACGATTCAAGCAAATATTCTTTACTTCGCACCAAATCTGATAGCGATATATGTATTCAATCATGTTCCTCCACAGTTCGCCTCAGCGCATTTCTTCTTCAAAAGACTTTTAAAAAAGACTTTTATTTCAAAAAAGTTAAACGAAAAAGTCCTCAAAAGACTTTTTCCCAAGACTTTTAAAAATAAAAGTCTCAAAATAACTTTTTCCCAAGACTTTTAAAAATAAAAGTCTCAAAATAACTTTTTCCCAAGACTTTTAAAAATAAAAGTCACAAAATAACTTTTATTAAAGACTTTTAAATATAAAAGTCACAAAATAACTTTTATAAAAGACTTTTAAAAATAAAAGTCTTCAAAAGACTTTTTTCAAAGACTTTTAAAAATAAAAGTCTTCAAAAGACTTTTTTCAAAGACTTTTAAATATAAAAGTCTCAAAATAACTTTTATGAAAGACTTTTAAAAATAAAAGTCTTTGATAACAGTTATTCAAAAGACTTTTTTGATAAAAGTTATAAAAGTTTCAACCTCTGTAAAATTATAATTATATAGATAGACGTATATATCACAAAAGGTATATAACTATGATCTACGTAAGATCGAACTTCTGGTAATACAAAGCAAATAATACAGAATGTGCTTGGGTTAAATTGGTCTCAATCCGGAAAGAATCTTACTTCTTTTCACTTACATTAAAATACAAAAACCTAGGATAGCCCCTCACACCAAAAAAAAAATAATAAAACCAAATTATTAAATGCCAACCCAACAAGTTTGCAACATAAGGCAGTGATTCTTATTGTGTTCTACGAGTATGTCATATGAAGCCGGCATTTCTTATTACCAACCTCGCCTATTGTCTGTTTCAAAGCTTCAATGGTTACATATGTACGTATATAAAAATTGCATGAGGATGAGTTTAAAAATGATTCATAGACGCATACACAACATACGCCTACTTACGCACCCTCGTCGAATAAAACGTACGATCAATGTCTGCACAGTGATCAAAAGTGCTACTATTCTTAAGGAATGACTTCAGTTTTTCTAAATGAAATTTAAAAATACATTTTTTCTGTCTTAATTACTTTCGAGCAGCACAATCAAAATAAAAAATTAAAACAATTACATTTTAAAAAAATTAAACGGTTTGAAGAAGTCAAATTTGAATCGGAGAATATTAAATCGAACCACCATGCGTCACTATCAAGGCCTCTGTAACAGCGTCTTGCACCGGAAGACTTATTCAAGAATTAGAAAATACATGCATATATCAAGGCCAATACTTCTGTATTTATTAAATTATTTTAAATTCTGAAAATTGTAACTGTCTGTTTAGTTTTACAAGTGTTTAAGCAAAGCATTTAAAACAATAGTAACTAAATACGGAACTACGCTGATGGCGTCATTTATATGTATTGATTACCTCCTTGTTTCCAGACATTCCACTGACATAAACTTTTAATCCCATTTTGGACGAGTTTTCTGCACAAGATTCCTGTACAAATTTTATCTTTTTTAGGTCTGATGCTGATTTGTCGTAGCTGTCAATTGAAATTTCTGATTGGGGGACCTTGGATGATCTTATTGCTGACCCGGAGAAACTATCGGCAGTGATATGTTGGAGTAGATACAATCGAATATGTCTTTAACTTTCCGCAGATAGCAGCAATTAATAATTTTAAAAAAGGTGAAAATAATTGCACGAATAGTTTCACTGGCTTCTGCAATCCGTTTCCTATTTGCTTCTTGTTTCGTCTTGAAAGAATTCGAAAAAAACTAAAAAAGTACGAATGACAACGAAAATTTGAAGGCGAAAGTAGCAGGATGCTGCCAGACGTCTCAGAAAAGTAAAAGTTGAAATTTTTAAAATATCATTAGAATCACTGTAGAAGTTAAATAAAATTTCAGATTCAGGTGGCTTTCCTAACACTTTATTTTTAAGATAAATTATTATACAGGAGTGTTTCTTCACTTTATATTTATTTATAAAATTTTGCAGATTAGACACAGGTTTTAACATTTATAAATCATACGGTTGTTTTATGATAACAGTTTATGAAGAACGTGTAATTATCGTATTTATTAATACGCCTTCATGTTCTTCTACAATGTAATATAGTTTATTTCATTGTTATTTTTTTTATGTTCAATAAGTATATAAAACATATTAAGTGATATCTATAAATAGCAGATCTTAAAAGCCTTTTAAGCCGCTTTAATATAGCAGCGGAAATTAACCGTCAAAATTTGTATCGAGACAAATTTCTACCGATGCTGGTAGATTTTCGCTTTTGGACGGTAAATTTAGCTGCAGACCTCTCCGCTGTTTTTAGTTAGCGAAAAGACCGCCACTTTTTCCAAAGTCCTGTATAATGAAACATTGTTAACCTTCGATGAACCATTTTGCTCTCTCGCAAAATATTAATTGCTGTTGTGTTAGTCCCATATTACATTGCAAACATTTGTTTGATCAAGCAGTCCAAAGAAGTGAAATATTTCACTCTCTCGTCAAACTTGTTTGCTTGCTTGCAGAATGTAAACCGATGAAGTGTTTGCTGTCGAAGAGTGCAAAATGCAAACAGAACAGAGTTCTTGTGTGGTGTAGTAAAAAAGTATGCACGTTTTGGAGTGAAAAAATACTATGAAAAAACACTATGGAAAGTGTTTGACTGTTTGCTGCTCGATATGTTTGCAATGTAACATAGAAATCAAACAAATTTGGCGAGAGAGTTTCATTTCTTTGTACTGCTTGATCAAACAAATGTTTGCAATACATAGAAAATTAGGATGGCGAAGTCATCCATGGGTACAATTTTACCCAAACAGAAAACGTTTTGTAGTAAAGCAGCGTAAGAATAATGTATAAAAATGTCAAAAAGGTATGTAGAATGTATGGAATAATAGCAAACGGAAAACTTTAAGTACAATAAAAGTACACATTTTCTCCCAGCGTCAAAAATTGACAAACGCTTATTGTGCTTATGCTTTTATACTACAAAACGTTTTTTGCTGATACGGTTCACTCCGAAATTTTTGGTGAAATTTTATCCATGGCTAACTTGGTTTAGGAGATATTTGACTATTTATAGTAACATTTATTTGACCTTCAAAGAGTCATATCTCCACGACTGACCATCCACTAAGAAATTTGCTACTTCCTTTTCTAACAATTCCAGCTACAGTCAACAAATGAAAAAAATCTAAGGTAGCAAGCTATTCTGTATGGCGTGGTTATGCTATCGAGTTTTGCTTGGCAAGTAGGACTTTTTTTTGTTGTTTTGTGTGTAAACAATTCTCTCTTTTACACACAAAACAACAAAAAAAAAATCCAACTTGCCAAGCAAAACTCGATAGCATAACCACGGCCTATTCGTTCTAAGTAATTTGAAAATTCGTTACAATTTTGACCAAACAAGCAGTCGGTACAGTTTTGCTATTGTAATAATTGGAATACCTTTATTCTGTGCTATTCTAGTGTGAATAGAGACAATAGAGAAGAGAGAGAAAAATGCAACAACCGTTACACACATAATTTCCCCTTACGTTTAATATAGGGACCTATAATAATATAATTATGTATATTTATTATAGGCTGGGTCCCGACAACACAAGCTAATGTAACGAACGTATCGTTCTAGTTAAAGTACAGTTCGTGTGACTTCGTACATCGAGTATTCTCTTCGTGTACGTCAGATATAATGGTGTGTGTGCTGTTCGTGCCGGCTGTGAATAGAGTTATAAACTTTGTTAAATATCCACTTCTAACAAAATTTTCTTAGCTCAAGTATGGGACGTAGGAAATCGAAAAGAAAACCTCCGCCTAAGCGGAAAAATATACAACCCCTCGATCAGCAATTTAATTGCCCTTTTTGTAATCACGAAAAATCCTGTGAAGTTGAAATGTGAGTATAGTTAAATGCTTGGGAATTGAAAAACATTTACTTGATTTTAATACATTTATAGTGGTTAAAAACTAAGAAATGTAACGTAAAAGTTTGGCTTAAATGAGTTTTCAGTCAAATCACCGAATTGGGAATAAGTTTAGGAAAATTATTTTATATATTTACTTATAACGCTATGTCTAAACGTAATTTGTGCCGCCGACTTTCGATTGAGTTCTCTAGAATCATCTTTATTCATTGCCAACTTTGATTTCGTTGCTTCAAAGCTAAATGTTGATATAAATAATATGGCTGGGCTTCGGATGCAGCAGAAATGTTTCCAGCGATCTGAACATTGTAGAATGTGGACCTGGATGCCGTCCGATTTGTATTAACGATATTTAAAAACATTCCGTAGTGAAGATCCGAACTATCGGAAAAAACTACGTGAGTTCCCTTCATGGAAACTGGGCTGGGCTGGGCTGCAGCTGCAGCTTCACAAACGTAATAATTCCGAATATTTTAAGGATGAACAAATTTATCTTAATTTTTAGTCACACCACCGAAACTAGGAATAACTTTGGGAAAATTACTTTATATATATACTTGTAACGCTCTCAATACTGATATTTGTTAAAAGTGTGGCTTATTATTATTATACAAGATTATGTGCATTTTCTTGATTATATTTATAATTTTAACATAAGTAACTTATTTCATTTCGCAGATCACATCTAGTTAATGTTAATAAAAAACGCTTTTGTTTATTTTCAGGGACAAGAGTAGAAATACAGCGAGAATAACTTGTAGAGTATGCTTAGAAGATTATCAGACGGCGATTAATTTCCTTTCGGAGCCGATTGATGTATATAACGACTGGGTGGATGCTTGCGAAACTGCAAATTAAATGACATTATATGCTTTTATTGTTCTAAATAAAACTAACTAATCATAAAAAGTGATCTTTTTAAATACAAATACAACAGAGTAAGGCATATCCGCAATATGGTACTCCCAAATTGAAGTGGGTCCTTTTGAAGTGGACTCTTTAAAGTTTGAGACGGTACACGAAGTCTATATTTTGCTCCTCTCCCTCGTATACGAACTGAAAGAACTTACTTTAAAATAAACCATAGGGCTGTTAAACACTACTTTTATTTTAAAGTTAATTTAACAGAACGTGCCAAAATATAAATTTATAGGAGTAGTAAATTTTTCTGCATTCTTTTACATATATTTACAGTATATAAAAATACGTTGCACGAATTTGTATTACATTTTAGTTCATTCTTGTCCAATTTCAGGAGAATTACATGTACAGTCTTTAAAAACCCAAACAAAAATTACATCTATATAAAGTGTATTAAAATGTTCGCATCACGAAACATATTGCATCTCATAAACCTCAAAAGGATAAAAACAAAATCGGCATATCTTTGCAAAAAGGCAAAAGACTCTACTTTAGCTCTATTCAATTCGTTGTTAATATCAATCGATTATTTACGATTTATGTGTGTATACAATATTACTTACTTTTTAGGAATCGCCAATTTCTTCATCAATGTTTATCTTTGTCAAAATTCCATTTTCATAAGAAAACGGCTGAATATAGAATTCCTGAGGACCTTATGTTCGATCTGCGCAACAAAAACGATGCCTACATTTCGCTTCTGTTTGCGTTCTTAAAACAGCATTTTATAACGTAACGTTATAAAATAAGGCCCTGAATCAAGAAATTTAATTTAATTTAAAAATCAAGAAATTAAATTTAAAAATGATTTAATCATCATTTTTATTTTATAATGAAAACCACCAGATTAAACTTAAATCGACCATTTTTATTAACTTTGTTTCCCTAAATTTTGTTATACTGGCAACAGCACTTAAATGCAATCAATAGAGAACAGGCAACAGTTTTTGATTTGTATTTTATCTGCACTTTAATCCTTAATTTTTTTTTTACTATATAAAAATGGCATTTTATCTAATACAAAATTAAATTACTAACATAGAATTAGTGATTATTTTAGTTGCTTTTATTTAACATGAGATGAGAAATAAAAAATAAAAATATCTACTTAAATACATTCTAAAGCCAATTTATTTTGGTGTGATCATTTTTTGAATGGGATCACTATGAGCACAGTTTGTTGAATTTTCATTTGCGAAAATTACATAGTTTTATTCCGTTTATTTTCCTTTAAATAGAAAAATGTTGCAAATTAATATAAAAAAGTTTTACGTGCCTACATGTTTGTTTTAAGCACAATATATTTTATATTTTATTCCTTAAAACAAGATAAGTTCATCAAAACGCAACGAAAATTACGTCACGCTCAATTATAATAAATATTTATGTTATATAAATATAATTTCGGTGAGAAAAATATTTACTTTTACACTTTATTCTTAAACGTATTTAGTAATTTCCTTGTTCATTAATCTTAAAATATTGTTACTATTTAATTTGCTGATGCTGAGGTTGTTGTAATTGCATTTAACAAAAATGTTTGCTTCAATCCTATATAAGAATATACGAGTAAATGTAATTACTTTTGTTTTTGTTGGTTTTTAAAGTAGTTTTAACGTTTTCAGTAAAGCGTTCTTTTTATTCAGTTTATTTATTATATTATAGTTGTTATTATCTTCAAGTTCATCATAGTAAGCTAATTAAGCATGTATCTTAACCCCAATCATAAGAGTTGTAATTTTACACAAAAGAAATCCATAATAAAAGTTGTTGTTTCTTCATGTACCGTTCTTACCGAGTTTTTCATGTTTGTGTGACGTGACTTCAGACCATAAAAAATTCAATGTTTTCCCCTTTTTTCAATTCAATGTCATGATTATTTTGTATGCTGTAAACGGAACACGGGAAAGTAAAAAGGTTGTGTTTTGTATGTACTAAAATATAATTTGTCAGCGACTAGTGTTACAGTACGCCGTAAGGTCTGATTACGAAAGATCTGCAAAGAAATTATTATTTGTAGTGCTAGGAAATTACAAATCGCTATTATATTAACTTACAACTGGGTGCAGATTCATAACGTCTTTGAATCTGATCATATGTAAATTTTACGAAGGCATCGTACTGCTCAGCGAGTTTTGAATTTAGTACTGCGTCATACTTCTCACGGAGTTCATCTTCTCGCTCCTTAAGCATGCGCTCGCATATTAACTGAACCTAGAAAGAAATTCATGTTAGTCTAACGTCGCTTGACTTCTTAGATAGGGACAAGAATCATCAAACTTTACTGGACAAAGTTAAAAGTACACGATATCTGAGGTTTTTTATATGTACATATATGAATATTGATGTGGGAAACTTTAACAGCAGTGAGGCCATTATTAATGAACTGTGAGTACTGAGTACTAGCAGAAGTTTGTTGTCCTACCTGCTTGAATGTGAACAGCGCCTTTTCGGGATGACGAACAATGCCTGATGGGCTATCTGGACGACGAGGACTCTCTGGTCCCATTTCCGATCCACTGGATTCCGAATCCTGCATTCGTTCAATAGCAGCAGCCGAGAATGGTAATTGTTTCCGTTTGTGGAGCCTTTTGATTTCATCGCGTATGTTTTGTGCCATTTTGTCTGGTAATATTGGGTAGTTAGGAAATGTAATAATCAGGTCCATCAAATTAACTTAAATATATGTACCTGGTGACATCTTGGAGAGATTGGCATTTGAGAAAGCACTCGGCTGTACTTCTTTAACGAAACGACCACATGGGCTCTGTCCGCTAGTGCCATCGTGAGACGTGGCTAATGAGATGGAAGGAGAGGCACTACCCGACTGGCCAAAAGGATTACAACGTCTACGTTTTGTGGGACGCTGATTGATGGATTCCCAGTCCAAAGTTCTTTTCAGTGTAGCACAAGCCATTGTCTATCGCGCGTGTACAAGTAAAGTATGACACCAAAAGTAAAGTAGGACTTCTGAAAATATATAGTATGAGCAGATTACAATTTCACTGTTTTAGCTAAACATTCGTTCTACACAATTTCTCTATGGAATTTTTTATGTGCAGGTTTCCTCTTTGAGGAAAAAATCAATTCTGAACAAGGAGAATGTAACAAAAACATTATTTTCTTCGCTGCAAGCAACTTTATTCATAAACCTAAACCACGTACCTGCTGCACCACCATCAAACAGGCTGCACATAGTATCCTACAAAACATAAGAGACCAACAGCTGCTGGTGACCAAAGCCACACACACACACACACACACACGAAGCATGTAGACTTGAAATACCACTCAACATAAGTGATAAAAAGGATGACGATGCATCGTAATTTCATTTCAAATTAAAGAATAGCATATGATGTACATATTCTTAGTTCTCAGGGGTGGTTTAGCGATTATATGAAGATCGTTATGTGTTCTTTGTATCCTCATAACGAAGAATGTGCTCAACTAATACCTAAAACAATATTCAGGGTATTCAGAGTTATCGAATTTGGATGTCGTATTATGTGGAACTTCACTATCTTTTTTTAAATCTCTCATTTTGGCTTTTGGGTTTCACGTCACCAAAAACTTAATCAAGGCTGTGGTTAATATAGAAAAGGTCATTACGTTCCAAAAACTACATAGTCGAACACAAGAAAAAATACTTTATTTATAAATTATTTACGATGTACTATAATATATAATTTCAATGAAAGATATGGGCGAAACTATAAATTTATAGCTTCGCTGCCAAAGCTTTTTCTGCAGCAATATCGACTAAAAAATAGCTAGCTGATAACGACCTGTAAAATATACGAAGTTAATACAGTATAAATAATGTTATTGAAACCTCACGTCTGGACTAAAACAAATTGAATACGTTTCAGAGAGGTGGCAGCTCGAACAGAAAGAGATACAAATATATAATACTCAACGAAAGGAAAGAAAGGTAATACTTCTCCCTTCGCAAAGAAAATCCAATTTAAATATAAAAATATGCTAATCTTTAGAACACATTTACAGATTTACAAATACAAGAAAATTAAATAATTACCTTAATTTTTCAGCTTTATTGCTTTACCAAACTATGAAATAGGTGGTAATTGCTTTGATCTTGGTTAAATTCCTCTTTAAGCCACAAAGCAATTCTATGACGAAAAATTTATTTTTTCCCGTTGAAATTATAGTTTTTATTGCAAAGGCCACTTAAAAATATTTATCTATGAAATATAAATGTTCTTTTTTTCTATTTCTATATTTTTCTTTTATATACAAAATTCAGTTAATTACTGATATAGTTTTCAGAAATCCAATAAAAATTACTACGATAAAACGACAGCAAATTTTGATTGCAAGAGCAAAGTGAACGCAGAACTGGCAGAACAATTGTGTGCTCAATATGGCTGCCAAGTACTTTTTGAGTTGAGCAGTTCATGCAAGTGTGATAGAGACGGTTATACCTAAATAAATAAACGAAAATGGATAATAAAACAAAATGGGCGATGTGTTGACTTCATCATAGAGATGGTAAATGTTAAACGATAACGTTTGTGTATAATCAAAATTATATTGATATGTGAACTTTCTAAATTTTCTAATTTCTAAACAAAAATATTATGAAAGTTCTGCTTAAGGTTTAGATTTGAAATTATTTTAGAGCAATTCAATTCAATTCGTTTAATATTTTGTCTTTTATTATTTTCTTTTAAATAAATAAATTCAAGAATGATCTAAAGAGTTTCAAACAATACAAAAAGCGAAATAATGAAAATTGAACATGGTGATAAATTTTAATTGTTTTCATAATATGTATTTAGTAATTTGTTAATAAGAATGATTACTACTGATAATTTTTACTTTCGTTTTGTAATAACGCAATTCTTAAGGATTATTTAGTCGAGACGTAAGGTAACGTGACGTGTGCACGTATTGTGACGGCTTCGTGGTAGCGATTAGTTAAATTCTGTCAGATAAGAAGCATTAATGTACGTTTGGCGTCGACGCCACGCTATTGATTACGAAAACGCGAAAATGCCTTTCTCTGAATTCTAAAAAAGGTGGCGTTACAGACCTCTAATTTCGGCAGATTTAATTTTTAATGTAACGATTAATTTCTTTTAATAATATAATTTATACTTACGTTTAAATATTAAGAAACAATTTTAGGACTGTGACATAAATTGACATATTGGAGTTACAACAACAAAATCGGAGTGTAACTGTCCATAAATTCTTCAAATTTTAATTAGAGTTAATTTATAATAAGTTATATATTTTATTTATATATTTACATATTTTCGATTTACGGCGTTTTTAAAAAAGCTTTCTTTATCATGTTTTTAATGATGAATCATGTTTTTAATGATTTAATTAATTTACTAAATTGATTTATATGTAAAATTTATGAGGAATAATAGTATTCTGAATATTTCTTTTATATAATTATTCCAAATTTGATTTTTTACGGCAATTTTCTTTAAAAATTTAACAATTTAATTATAATATTAATAATTGTTAAATTATTTGAAATTTAAAATATTTAGTTTTTATTTATAGTTTTTTTTTAATTATAATAAATGGCTTTATAAATACAAGTAACAGAAATAAATTGATGACTATTAAAAATTATTAAATGAATTGCGAAACGCGTGAAAAAACGAACAGAGCTGAGTTGAGTTTTGCAACAATTCGCACTGTTGATTTTTAATCGAAACTGCTTTTTTATCGAATCGAACGAAGGAATCAAGCGAATAAGAAATTGTTTAATAATAATTAAGCGATTTTTTAAAGCAATGGAAAATGATAGTTTTATAAAAGCACTGTACCAAAGAATGAAGCTATACATTTTAAGTGGTAATAATAGGTTTTAATAAGTGAGTAGACTAAATAACATGCCCATTGATTTGTATTAAATAGGTTTCGTGTGAATTATTGTTTACGGAAGGAAAAGAAGCTTTGTGTGCAAAATTAAAAGTTTTCATTCATTGTTGCTCTAGTTTTTGTGCTTAACCCTGTCGACCCCCCTGGAAGGTTACTTGCTGGCTAAGAACGGTACACTTGATTAAACGGGCAGGAAAATTTGCCATAAAAATATGTACTTCTCTAAAAATTCAAGTCATTTATTTCATACAATTTGTTAATTATGTTGATTAATCAATGACTAGCGACCACTTTTTAAAAATTTTTAAAACATTCACTTAGTGTTAATTTTTTTATATATGGTTTTTGTTTCTTCTTTTCTTACAGACTTTTGACAAAAGTGGCAATTTGACTTATTCAAACCAACGGCAGAGCCACCGATCTACAAACGTGCTACGATTCTTGATAAGAGATCACCGACCAAGAATTGAGTGCATAACCAACCAACCAAGCTAAGAGAACATATTTTGCTCAAAGCTTTAGTGCTAAAAATATGAGATAAACTCGCCGCTAGACTCAGTAATTGCTCTAGTCTCGATCGCAACAGAAGCACCAGTTCATAGATATATAACGCCAAGTAAGAAATCTAACTTGTTCCTCTCCGTCTGTTAAATAGAAGCAGATGTGATTAGTTTGCGCTACAATTTCATTCCAAACAAATTGATACACAGTCGTGTCAAAGAACGAGATATCATAGAACGGCTGCCGGTTGCGAAATATGATTGATAAAACAATATGTGGTTGGCAAAGCAATATTCTAAAATCGCAATGCTTAAAGTTGGGATCAGGGAACATCCACAATTTGTGTTAAATGACATGGTAATGGAGATCGTGATCTGACAACTTCTATGTGTGGAATACATTTAAAGATCTCATATAGTAGATGCAACACGATTGCATTCAAGATTTACCATGATATAAATGAATTTTTTATATAAAAAGCATTATCATTATCCAAATGAATTTCACGATATCGCTATTGAAATTTCAAAAAGAACCATTTTGAGAAAAATACATGAACGAGTCTAATATCTAGAAAGCGGAAAGCAGAATTATATGAAATTGGCCATAGTTCCGCTTGACAGCTATGGCATTATTTAATAAACTTTTCTTTCCAACGGCGTCATCATCATCAACTTCATCATCCGTGAAAGCCGCATCGAATTCGCGGACGTCATCTGCGACTTTCAACTGCGGCGACAACAACAATAAGCGTCAAAGTTATCAATCAGAACATTCAAAAAACTATTTAAGGTAAGTGAAAGTAATGAATAGCCAAAAATATTGAAGTCACAAGTAATTATAACTTAAACTTTGCATTTTACGCCTGTTTTGCTAACGAAATTTTTGTAATGTCTGTATTTTCGACCAATTACTCAATTTTTACTTTGTGCACTCAAGAAAGAGTGAAGTATTTCTAATATAAACCTATTAAATAAGTTGGGTTGTTATAATTTGTGGTTTTCTGCTGATCTCCACAGCTTTTTGATTATATAAATGGACTCTACATTTCTTTAGTTCATATTATAATAAGTATTTTTATGTATTTTTGTTTTAGATTCGTTCATTCTTATAGTAAAAAATGTGAAATCAATAAAATTGTAACCATCAATTTGTTTTCGTACTTTCTTATATGTAATATATTCCTCTTCAGTGATCACCACCATAATATGTGACTGTCAACAAATGTTTTCACCCACCGTACTCCCTTCTCTCCTCCGCTCCACCCAAGAGGATGCTGCAAAAAAAAAAAAACAAAAAAATGCGTGAATGAATGCAAATAAAAACAATCACATGACATTATTTATAATCGTATCTCTCTCGCGTGATTATTATATCATAGCATGATGTGTAGTGAGTGAAAGAGCTCGTTTATTTTGCATGTAGCACTCGTGATTTTGTTGAATCTTTGTAGATAAACCATTGATCAGCAGCATTATTAGACAGCCACACTTTGTGGAAAGTCGCTCTTTGTAAGTAGGTTGTTCGAAGAGATCGTCTTTGATATTTATGGTCATTTTGATATTTTACGAGTATGTGAATAACACACATATAAATGAATTTATTGCTAAGCATGTGTTTCTAATCTCTGAGGTTGAGGTTAAAAAAATTCTTTATTGAAACAACGTCCTTGATGCTTCCACCTCCGCCAAGTGTGATGGATAGAGGTTGTGGGTGCTATAAGAGGCTGCACTCTCTGCCAGCAGGAAGGAATAAGCAATGAAATAAGAAGTAACTAAGCAATAATTAAGGATAAACATATAATTTTTTGAAGTGAAAATTAATGGCGAACTATAACGAACTAAGGTTTAAAAGTCTAAAAAAGTCTATCCGTCTAAAATTTAAATTATTATTGACTTTTACACTATCGAAAGTGTTAAATATACTGATGACAATATAATTTCTGCCAATTCTATACAAATCTATAACTAAATACTGGTGACACAAGCGTTTTAATGTCTAATGTCCAAAATACTCTACGAGAAGATGAAAACTTACATATGAATTTATTTATGACCGTAATTTATATCTGTTTTTGTAGGACCATTTCACCACGTTGATTACTACACAGTAACTCACATGGACTGTCAAATTTGACTAAGTACTATTATTATAAAGTTGGCTAAGTTGGCTACTAATTAAACAGATCATAGGCTCATTTAATACAAAACACGCAGTCAGTTGGGTTAAGTGAGTGCTTTAATTTTGTGTTTATTCGTTTGTTGGTTTTCATTAACCTACGGCTCACGGCTGCTAGGCTTTATTGTAACATTGATATGTCTAAAAAGGTGCTAATGAAACACTTAACATGTCTACGACGTTTGTCTTCAAAAGTATTGAGATCCATTTGTGTATTAAAAAACGATGTTTGTCACGAGTCAAGACTGTCATTTCGTTATTTAAACGTTAGGTTTTTCTAGTTCTGTATATTCTCAAGCATGAATAACTCTGCGCCTTCCTTGTGTACTTGACAGTAAACAGTGATTAAAATTACTCTTTATTTCCTCTCTGCACTAAACTCTCCATTTCACTTGTGTAATCTTCAGAGTGCCATCATTCGGATTCGGATTGTAGTGTCATCGTCGCTAACGTTTGGGAGCGATTCGAGTTTGCGTGTGAATTTTTGCTAGTTGTTTTCTTATTTCGTATTTTAATGTGTTTATTTATTTGTTGTTGTTGCGACAGTCATATTATCAAAGGGAGAAGTGACAAAGACGTGGTAAAATATCAAAACAGCTGGCAGTTGTTTTGTACGGTGCGCCTTGCCGTTATTATTTCTTTATTATGTATATTATTGTGTTGACAAACATTTGCATATTTACAATAAACAGTTCAACAACGTTTCTGGAAGTATTTGGATTTATTTAATTTGATTTCGTTTTAAATAAGTTATTGCAAAAAGTTATCTTAAAGAGCTAAAGGTATTTTAGAGAACTAAAAACTAAAATTCTATAGAGAGATTTTATATAGTTTTGAAGAGATTTGTATAGATTATAAAAGATTTTAAATGTTGATAATTTAATTTGTAAATGAATTCAAATATAAATGTAAAATAAAGACATTTTAATAATAGAGTAGTTAATGTTTTATAACAATATTTATTATTAGTATGGCTTGTAAATTAATACACATTATTATTACATAAGTAAATAAACTTGACACTTGACACTGGACTCTACTCAAAGAAACATCGACTTCAAATTTCAGCTGGTGTCAAAGCTTCAATATACATAAGTCACGAGTTCTAACATTAAGCTGACTCCAATTTTATTGCTGCTGAAACAGTTGACTGATGATATAGTAAACAATTACTTTGCCAGCAGCAAAGTCGTCGTCACAATCCAATCATCGTCATCATTTTTGTATTTATTCTCGCCCTGCATGAACAATACAACTTGTTTGTTTACCTGTTCGTATTAAGAGTTTCTGATAACTGGACGTCATGTGGGCCATCGCTATTGATTCGTACTCTGCTCATGCTTTTTGGACGATGTCGTGTTCTAAATTATTAATGATCACATAAAAATTAAAAATAAATTGTATCGATGGAGGAGGTCTTTTGATAGGTTTACATATTTCTGGCACAGATACTGCACATCTTGATTACCAGTTAAACGCTGCATTTTTTACGTATATAAAACTTATAATTTTATATTTTTTTTTATAATAACTCAAGGAGAAGAAAATTAGTCATTTTACATTAAATTGTTATGAATTAGGAATTAAATTATTAGGAATGTTTTTGAAAAATGAATGAAAATCTAAAATAAAATATTCTGAATATTCAACTAAAATATTGTCTCTTATAGACTAAACGCCTATATCTATTATTAAATATTATATTTTATGTACTCATACATATAATAATAATTAATTTTTCCTAATAGCATACTTAATATTCGCACCACTTTGCTTTTTACTTTCGCTGCGCTTCTGTCATCAGTATTCTTAGGTAATTAATTGGTAATGGTTTTTTGCCTGATGTTTGGTTGACACTCACGTGCTTTCTAAACTTAGAAGAATTGCACAAAGACTGTAATAAATATATATATAAACAGCTGCAATGACAAGTATTTATTTACTTACTTACTTGTTTGCTTTATAGTTTTAGAAGATTCATTTTAGAAGATTCATTTTAGATAAAAGTTCTTTTAATATGAAGGTCAATCCTTTTGCTTGCCTCTTTCAGCCAATTCCCTTTCGATGGAGGACAGGTGCGCGTCCTACTTTACCGGGAGTGTGACAGTCAGGGACGACGTTTGTTATTCGATTCCAATGCTTTGCAGAAAGTTCCGCTGAAAGGGGCAAACAAGAATGTAACGAAATCAGAGAAAATCACGCGCTCTCAAGAGAAATTAACGATAGCATCATCACAACATTTACATCTGAATCTCAATGGTAACAAGAACAGGAAAGAGGAAGCAAAGAAGCAGCAACAACCACAGACGCAGCCAAACAGAGATCAGAGGAATAACAAAAGTAATTCGAATAGTTTTGTAGAATTTAATGAAGAGTTTGGTTTCAAGGTACGCATCGTGTGTGTGTGGGTCCGACCTTTGTAATTATTCTTCTATTCTTTAAAATAGCACATTCGACCCAAGACTGCAGATATCGCCAGCATCGGTGAAATGGTTTTTGGCGCTTTAGCCATGACCTTTCGCGGCGTAGATTTCAAGGTCCATTGGTTGCAAGCACCCACACGTATTCTCTGTTCCCAAGTGTTCTTAATCCCCATCGGCAACGGACAGAGTCCTTATACAACCAAACAGCAAGCAACCAGTTTTGCAACACCGAGCCACTCCATAGCCAGTGAATATGGTTCCGTGGATGGAATGTCCATGAACTCACTCTCCATGCCGTTGAGAGAAAACGTTGGTCGTCACATGAGTGAAACCGGAAGTGAACGCAGCTTCTTGCTAACAAGTCCTCTGGATGCTTCCGATCATAAGTCGCTCTCTACAAATTCAAACTATTCAGGAAGTTGCTGCATGGAGAGCAGCCGTCGATATTCGTCTACTTGTAGCACTGGCACCGATTCTGGTTACTCCGCTATGAGCCGTTTTGGAGGCGGCGGAGCTTCGTCCGGCGATCAATGGTCGTCATCATATCCGTATTCGACGCTTAGCAGCCTAGGTTCTGTAGTGTCTGATCGATCTGCTGCCCAACAACGCAAGCTCAGTACGGATTCCTCTAATTTTCCGAATTCATCTGCTCACTCACAGCGCTTTTCAAGTGAAAGCAGCTTACAGCGCAGGATATCCCGTAATATACGGACTTCCTTCGAGAATGTGGAGTCGATGAGCGATTTTATTGGCTTCATTACTGACAACTACCCGTCCGCGTCGAGTTCTGATTACTGTGGTAACGAGTCTCGGAGCAATCCCGAGATTGGAAAACGACGCGATGGCACTCTTAAGTCGGTTAGCCGTCGCGCCAAGCTAGGACTAGCTGTTTGTATTTCGATGAGTGAATCCTTCGAAGAGGAAATGGAGCTCTTCTGCAGCGAACACATTGCGTTATTGGAATCACTGCTGAATCGTCTACGTGCCGCAACGGAGCGGGCATACATCAATCACAAGGATTTCTTACAAGTAAGATTTCTCATTTGAGAACGCTTGCAAAATTATTTTCGGATATTTAATAAGTCGTTTCTCTGCCAGATCATGTTTCACGCATGGCAACAGACGCGGCAGTGGGTCCAAGATTTGTTTACGGCACCCCGTATCAAGTGCCCTGTCTGGCTAAACATTACGCTTAGCGGTAGCAAGTACTCGAAAAATGTGGCAGAACGTTTCATCAAAGAGCTGTGCTGGTTACTTTCATTGGCAGATACTAAGGACACAAAATTGTAAGCATCTAAAATAATAAATGTAGATGTAGGATATTTATAGACTTACCTTTATAAAAAATGATTTATTAGAGAATAAAATGTTGATTTCGGGTCTTGTCTACTTGCGCGTCGTCGTTGTAACTATTCCAACAACTTATTGTGTCGGAGATAACTCTCAAACTCAGCCCTTAAGAAAAACGGACATTTCATACTTATTGACCTAATACAAATCTTCTCCCATATAAATCTGGAAAATAATAAAATCAAATTCTTTACTGTCTTCATTTTACAGCTTCATGAGCACCATGTTGACTGCTGTCTTGACGCATCACCTGGGCTGGGTATCAACGGTGTCATACTTAAGTAACACTTCTGCTTTTACGTCTTCGAAAACAGCCGCTGCTGCTCTTGAACAACGTGCCAAGCTGTTGGAAGTCTCTCAAAAGCATCCTTACAATGCCTTGTGGGCACAGATGGGTGATCTGTATGGAGCGCTTGGTATGCCTCCAAAGTTGACGCGAACAATCGTTTACGGGACAGAGAAATTGTCGGTGGAAAGACTGCTGAACGTCCTGACCTACTTCATTCGGTGTGGCGAAGTGCGACGCTCACCGAAGAGAGAAAATTTTGATAAAGAACTGCTGAAGTCGTTTATATTCCAAAATAAGAACAAGTCACAAATTTATTTGAACACAAGTACAATGAGTGATGATGATGCATATAAAACTAGTCAAAGCTCTGGACTAAAGCGAGCACAAACCTGTATTCAGAACCTGAACAGAATATCAGACGAACGGAGTTGCAGTGGAGAGGGTGATGTCGATTTCCCTGAAAGAGATGTGATATCCACACTAACGAAAAATGAAATTCCAAATGTTCTTGCTTTTCGTGATTCTCACTTCGTACAGCAAGAGCTGCGTATAGGAAATTATCTCATGGACACAGGCATACTTAAGAGTTCGAATAGAAATCAAATCAAGAAAAAGCCGCCTTATGGAGAAGAGAAAATATTAGTGACTGTAACTACACCTGAGAATGTAGAGCTGCCATTGGAAGCGGGCACTGAGACTGTAGGGGATGGTGTTTTGGAGGCAATAGAACTTGGACCCGATGTAGTGGATGCGGCGAACGCTTCTTCAAAGCCAAATAACAAAAAGAATTTTCTATGGCATATAGTGCCATCTGTTGTAAAAGAGGGTATAAGTTGGCACGATTTGGAGAAGCTGCAAAATGGTGCTAAATTAATCAATCGAAAGCTGGACCAGTGTTCATTAAGTTACAGCCAACAGCATAGAGACAGCGATGATGCGATTGAGTCTGTAAATAAACAGTTCAATGATCACATGTCACATTTTTCGCTGTCTGATCTAATTACGCAAAATAGCATGGGTAAAAGTAATCGCATGACATGGCGCATTGAACCCATTAAGGAAGCCATCAGTCTAGAAGAACAGATCCATTCTGACATCTCTCCAAAACCTATTGAAAGTAATCATGGTAAGTCTCAGGGTAATCGAAAGAATGTTGTCTTTGTGCTCGGCGACAACGAGCCTCTGGTAAATCTCAGAAGAAGCGCAGAGGACTTAGTAACGTCTGCAGACAACAGAACGTCTGATTCGGATAAGGAAGCCCTGTGTTCCTTGCATCAGTGCACGCAGGATCTGCCATCGCTTGCGAAGGAACATAATTTCGGCGTAAAATCCAATTTAAATTCGAAAAGTAAAAATCTAGTCGTGTCCAATAATGAACAATTTATGTTGGAGAAAAGTAAACAACAGCCAAAGCAGCAACAACAACCTGGTGATGGTGAACATATCATGATGGACTCATTTCATTCGGCTACCGTCGAAGATCAGACTACCTCTAAGAGCAGTGACGTTTGTAACAATTCTGTAGCGTCTGTTTCGTGCACGATTTGCAGCAACATTTTAAACACGTATCAAACCCCCTCAAATGCCACCGAACTGGAGTTCGCAGCGGGCGAAGGATGCGGTTACGAGACCGTATATCACGATACCAGCAACGGGTTGCCGCCTATTAATTCAGCAAATTCTGTGGATACACTAAAATCATCAAACGGATGTACTGAAGAACAACCACTGGTGTCAAAAGCCATCGATCAGGAATCGTCGCTAAACGCGAAGTCACCAACCTGTTCTGAGAACAGTCGGAAATTACAATCTCACTGCGGCAGCATATCATCAGTGGCAACAAAGTGTGAGACTATAAACGAGATGATGCAGTTATTTATATTACCTGTGCCAGATACCGAAGAATTGCCACCAGACGATGAACTGCGTGGAGATATGAAACTACAAACGGGTTTCATTCCATCGCTCTTTTTGAATGTGAATGATCACTATGTTTCAGATATGGTGCTTCAGGTAAGTAATCAGCGGCAAGATTGAAAAATCGCAATTATTGACTGAAAAATATGTAGGGTACTTTTGCATCTCCAAAGGAATGGGAAACGAATTTACGCGAGGATCTCTCGCTGGCCGCTCACTCAGCGTCTCTGATTTCACAGCCTGTTGAAAATGTAGCCATTGTAGCGGACATGGAAAACTGGGACGTGAGCTTGATATCTTCACACACGCAGTGTTTCCCATATGCTGGCGAACAGAGTGCTCCTGTTGGGATGTCACAGTTGGTATCTTCCATGCTGGAGACTGTACAAGCAATGAACAGCTCTGGCATTTCTGCGTATGAGGTTTGTTGTTGAATGGATTAAAGTAATACTTCACTCTTCAGGTTCCTTTAATTGCAGTGTTTATCTTTTCTGGAATCTAAGCTGCAGGAAATTTATCTACATTCAGAAACATTGGCTGCATTCCTGCTCGATGTCGATTTTTGTCCATTAAGCGTCGTTACAATGGCTCTAAATCTATCCGAAAATGATGTGCCGCTTCTGTTGTCCGTGGCTACGATACACACGCCACAGATAAGCAAAAAGTGCGGCATTAGTTTTAGATGACAATCCTTCATTTAGATATAAATTCATGATGCAACAAGTGATTGATGCATTGTGTAAGTTTACATTTCTCTTATTTATCCCACGAATTCAATTTACATTGTAATACTCGACCGAATTTTTATTTCTTTTATAACGTTGTGATATAAAATGTAAGGGAGTAGAAACAATAAGTAAATATATTTAAGTTTTCCTTTTTTTTTGCTCTTCGACAAAGCGAGTAAATAACTTTTTACATTTTTTTGGACGCTCATGAGAGAGATTAATCGTAAATCGAAGTTGACTAAATAGATCTGTAGATACTCAGACTTTATAGCTATATTTAAGTTATCAGATTGAAGAAAGCAAGAGATGAAAGGCGGCAGATCTTTTAATATGAAAGTATTGTAATTTAAGTATCTATTTAAGTGAGGAAACTTATTTATATCAATTAATATATAAATTGCAAAAATGAATTTAATAATTTAATATTATAAATATATATTTCACACTCACTTAAAGTATTAATAAACCGAAGAACATTTTTCTTAAAATGCATGGATTTTTGTATGAAAAAATTAAAATGAAATACATTTTGGATGGGATAAGTAAGAAGTGAAGCTGTAGGTAGGTGCTTCAATTCAAGACTAATAATTGGAATGTCCTAATTATAAATGAAAAATGCAAATACAAACCGTTGTTTAGTCGATTCAGCAAAAGTGAAATTAGACGAGCCGACGCTGTTCGCGAAGCCGTTTACAATCGTAATAAAATCCTCCTATAAATAATTGCTAAAATCTCATTGCTTAACGTAAATACATAATCAAAAGTAGATTTTCTTTATAATTAGTTTGAATTTATTTACTTCTCCTTAATCTATTTTAAAAAATTAGAAATTATATATTTATTGAATGTTTAGAACATTTCATAGCACGGTTTTATTATGGAATTTTTACAAGTATGTCATACAATTTATTTTATTTTAATATCTCCATTTTTTTTTTAATTCCTATGTGGAATCAATAAAAATAATATTAATACATTTTATCAATATCTTCGGAAGTCTTGTGGATAATAATTCAATGAGTGTAATAGTTTACGCAACGATATTGAGAAAACAAGAAATTACAAAATTTAGTGCGTTAAGTTAATCAGTCAAAACTTCTTTTTAGTTTATGTGTTTATTAAATCAAAGTCATCTGGGATGACGATCGTCTTAAAGTTGTAATATCATCAAAGTTGGACTTGTCTTCTTTTGCTTAACATATAATATTTTATCCATTCAAGACCTCGTTGTTAGTAAACTAAAGAAGGTACTTATTCAGGATGTGACTTAAATAATACAATATGTATCAACGAATACATTAAAAGTATCGAAATTTGTGCTGGGTGAAAATTCTGGAATGCTGGCAGATTGTGAAAATATACAAATGTTATGATTTTAAATTTAAGTTAGCAGCACATTTGCCAGGTGTTGGTATGTATGTCAGCAGTTGTCAAGAACTCTTTTTTGTTGTTATTCTATTTGACCAAAGCGTTTCTAAAGATTTTTTTTTAAAATGGTACCCGCTTGTGGTGCTTTTAAAACTTCAATATTATTACTGAAAACTGGGCATCTAATTTCGACACCAGAATCCGTTGCATTCGACGTAACAATGTGGGCTGCATTACTTGATGATGATGATGATGACGACATGCTTGCACTTGTACTGGGCAAAGTTTCGGCGTCTCTGTGTTTGTCATCAATATCAGGTGAGACGTAATAAGAGTTTTCGGAAAACTTGACCAGATCAGAATGGTCCAACCAAAATCGACGAGCAGTTAACATACACGCATCCTTGATACTCAACAGCAAACTACACAAATTGTGCAGCAAGGTAGCTAAGGTGTCGAATTCATTTGGTATGATGCCATTGACAGAGCTTTCGAAGTAGCTGAACATCGGAAACCAGATACGAGTTCGATTTGAGTCGCGAGACATGAGCGCCTGAGAGGGAAGAACAGTAACAAAATCAAAAATATCACGAATTTCATACCTTCTTTTGTTAGAGAATGATGCTTACCTGGTTGTTCGCCAGAGTGTGATAATAGAGGAACAACCGCGAGGTTATATAGAAAGCAACGAATACATCGATGGAGTAGTGTTCGTGAGCAGCGAGAATAAAAAAGATCCCGAACATATTCAGCAGCCATGTGAGCGTGTGCAGAAAGTACAGATTGCGTGGCGTATCTGCAACGAAACGCGGGGAGTTCGAAGCGTTCAGAGTCGGGTTTTACTTACATTCCGTTATGAAGAAGTTGAGCAACGTCAGAGCTACCGTATGACCGCTGAACATGTAGTCGCCACACGTACGCACACCCTGTATGGACATGCCCAAGCCGCTCCATATTGTGTAAGCACGCGATATGCGCAAATGCAGGGCTTCGTTAACGGTTAATCTAAAGTGTTTTATAATCGTTTGTTAGTTTAAACTCGATATTTAATTGAAATTTAATTCGCTTTTACACATTTTGGTACTCACTCGGTGTCATCGACTGCGTAATCGTTTTGGTTGCATTGCAGATGAGTGCCAGGCACACTTAACGATGTGATCAGCATAGTAACACAGCGGAGGAGAAACACTGTCCCAGCGAGCGCAAAGAAACGACGCAGCAAAACCATTCGATAACGATGAAAAATGCAAACGCACGACCAAATGGAGAATAAAAGCGTGCCAGTGATTTCGCACATGTGGAAGGCCCAGGGTATATGTGGTACATTGTCGAGGAAAATGTCGGGAAGAGGTGGGTAACGCTTCATGTCAGGCACGCGTTCGTGTACAATGACCATGACAAAGGAAGTAATCCATGTAACAAGGAAAGAATAACCTAATAATAATATAGACAATAGTTTATATGGTAATAATAATTATTATAATTAATTATTTAATTGAAAGTTATAAGAATTTCTTTCAACTTTATTTATTCTTATTATTATGAGTTTTACAACTTAAAAACTGTAATTGGTAACATTACAATATACCAATTATAATGAATTATATGCTGATCGCTCAATTTCTATATTACTGCATTTGCTTTGCATTGATTAACCAATCAATCATCAAAATAATTAATAAATAAACAATTAAACAACAAACAAGTTTAGCCAAGGAAAAATATATATAAATACATATATTGGATTCGCACAATGGTGTTGATGCAGATATACTTAGATGCCAAAATAAATCAAAGGTTACTTTTCGCAACTGATAAGTTTTATTTAAATTTGAATGACTCACACACGAAGAAAACAAGCAAATTTTTGCCAAACAACGCAATACAACAAACAATTTTTTCTTTAACCAATTTGGTAAATTTGGTTTTAAATTTCGAAAATTAAGATGACTAGATAGAAAATAAATTATGTATTAATTTAAAAAACAGGGCACGAATGTTAGTTTTCGTGGAAACTACTAGAAAATCGAACAGCGAAGTATTTAAAAAGTTTTTAGTAGTGTGTTGGCACTATCCAATTATAATTTAATATCAAACTAAAACTGAGGTCACTGCAATTACTTTTCATTCATACATAATACGTAAAAAATAGAATGTAGAGAGTATATAATTATTAATAAAAGGTTTTCTAGACGTAGAACCTAACCTTACCTAAGCTGATTGCAGTTTTGAAAAATTCAGGTGGAATATTTGTCGCCCTGCCATCGACAGATGCTGGCAGTGTTGTCGCACTTCCATATTCTGAAGCATTCGAGATTCGGTTCATTCCAACGACAGATCTAATTGGAAAGCTCGCAGCACAGATACCATTCATGTCTGTTCCAAAACCATATTTAGAATTTGATGTTCGAGAGGCAATACGCATCTGATGCTGTGGCGACGCATCGGGAGGTGGTGACAAGCGTGCGGGCCCATATGGCGAGTCCTCAACTGTGAGGCCCATAGCTTTGGCCAGTGGTCCGTGTCGCAGTTGCAACGCTTGTACAGACAACCACAGTTTCTTCAAGTCACTAAAAGTCAGGCTATAGTTGAGTTTGTAGCGAAAGTCGCGTATGTCATCCTCAGTGAGCGCCATTAAGACTTCTCCGTCGATACCCTCCGTGCGCAGGCACTCAATCACACCACTCGAACAGTGTTCTACGTTCTTAGCCCAGCTTAGAACCTCTTCTATCTGCCAACGATGTACACAAAGATCATCGATGGAGTCCTCATCATCAAAGTCACGAAGACCTTGTTTTGTCTGCGAATAAGCCATCGTCTTGGAAGACACCGTCATTTGAGAAACTGGCCAATTAGAGCCACCACCAACCGCCACTGCTGCAGAGTGTCCGTCAGACTTTCGTGAGCTGGGAGAAAGTTTTAAGGAAAAAAAATTGTCACTACTTCTAGGTCAAACAGCTGCTTCTTAGTTTCCAATTTGAAGTAAGTTTCTCATTCTGTTGAAATTTATTATTATATATTTTGCGGAATAATTATGTAGTTGTTTTCTTGTTAGAGCACCGATGATGCTTTTCCTAATTCTAAACACGAAAATATTGTACCTTCCCGTTCAAATGAATATAAAGAAATTTATATCTAAACGCACAAAATTAGACGAATGACAGCGATAAAGATCGCAAAAGCATTTGTTGACTACATAGTGTTTTAATTGGCCAATGTGGCCACATCAATCAATCGCAATATCCGAAATTTGCAGCGATCTATTTTATACATTTTTTCTGATCAAATGCTAGGCGTGGCTGAGTGAAATTAATAAAGCTTAATTCTTATTATTATCAATTTTCTATAAAACGGTGCCTCACTCTTGCTAGGAACAAGTAGAGAATTTTTTTGTGCTGTTAAATTCAACGGTAGCACCGCAATCAAGAATGATAGTAATAGCATGTACGTAATAGCGTCTTTTCAAAAGTTCAAAAGACAACACACGGTACAGTTGGAATAGGTTAACGTAAATCTTGTCGCTCTCATATGGTTTCTGAGGACCTCTTCACTGTTACAGACATTTCACTGCGCACTTCGTTTCTTATCTTCATTCACAAAGATTTCCATTAAAAATTATAGATTAAACTGAAGTGTAGGCACATCGAAGAAAACTGTCAATATGAAGACGCTATTAATATTAACGTCGCTGTCAAAAGTTAACGGTACTACGCGTGGAGCAATCTTGTTTTCTATCATTCTTGAACCGCAACTGTCTGGTATTTGAAATGGCTTTATAACGGTATCAATCCTAGTCGGATATCTTTAATAGTTTAGGATAGTTTGATTTTTCGACGTTGCAATTAGCATCAAAAACTACAACACAACAAAATTGGAGAATTTGCATACGGTAGCCATGTTCCAAGAATTGTGTTGTCATAATCAATGGCGGCTAAGAAACCAGCAACAAAATCGGGGTTTTTCATATCGCACATTTAAGCCACATTATTACTTCTAATACTAATCTGAACAGTAGACCTTTTAGTTACGAAATGTAAACACTGCCAGATTATAAACAAACCATTAAAAAAGTTACGAAATTGTTCTCTTTTTTGCATTTTATTTTTTTATTATATTTAGGTTTTACCTGCATAATAATGTAAATTCAGTAGCAATATTTATAAGAGCTCGCAAAGCCTTAAACGTACGAAATAATATGAAAGAGAATTAATTAGATATTTAATCCAAAAAGTTTTACTTTAAGTCCAATTTCGTTGCTATAATATTACAAATGTTTTGTTTAATATGATAAGATATTAATTGAACATTTCAATAATGTTGTTATATGTGTATTGAGAATATGTTTATGAATAAAATCGAATGTGTTAATATTTAAGTAGATTTGTATATATCGATTAATGAAGATAAGATTATATACGCAACAGCAACAGCAAGAATTTTCAATATCTGCGAATTTGTATTGTCGAACAATTTATGAATTAAAAAAAAAAAATTCCATCACATACAAACTATGGAATTATTTTGCAATATATTCTTCTGTTGACAATATGATTTATAATTCAATATGCTTTGAATGTAGCACTGCAGTACCATATGCGATTTAAATGGAAGTAGCGATGCATATGAAGCATGGCCGAGCGGTTTTCAAAATCGTAGTCATTCGTCTTTCACTTCGGTAAAATAAACATATCAAGTTTATACCAAAAAATTTTTTTAAATCCATATTAATATTAAAAAGTCTTCAAAAATTGTTATTGAAACATAAGATATAATCCCAAAATAATCATTATTTAAAAAAAAGCAAATAGTTTGCTAAAATCATTCAAATAAATTTAGTCGCACTAATTTCTTTCATCGCAGAATCATCCAGTAGTTAGAAACATGCGCTGGATTATTCTTTAAATACGGATGTGTCCATTGGGCTAGCTGGTTGCGTGAATGAAGCAGAGTTCGAGCTGTTGTTGGTCGGTGTAAATGCCGACAACGAAGAGTTGCTCGTATTCATGTTGCTGCTCGAGCTGCTGGACGAATTATTTAAACTTATATTTACTGGATTTGTGGACGAAATGTGTCCTGCACCAACAATAGTATTCGACGAGGACGTGTTGGTGGAGTGTTGGCCTACTACTACTCCTCCCCCTCCTCCTCCGCCGCTGCCAAGATTAAGACGTTCGTTTAAGTTTGATAGGAATCCAGCGCCTGCTCCAGCGTATAATCCACTGACACCACCAGCTGCTGCTGGAGTGCAACCAGTCGGCAGTAATGGGTTGCTTGGATGGGTTAGCACATTGGGAGCCGACGTATTGAGACCCAGCATAGGAGTGGGTAAAGCTGGCTTGATGAAACGTTCACTGGCCCGCCGGTTCTATTAAAAGAAGAATACATATGTGGAAATTTGAAATGGTTGGAAAATCTGAAATGATTTAAGCAAAAATACCAACCACAATCTGTCCGCACGCATAGCAACGATTCTGTTGTGCAGTTCCTGGACTCAAGGGACGACTATTCGATGGACTATGCGACACTGGACTGCTTATGGTGCGCTGTCGTTGGGCGTTTGAGAGTGAAGCACCAACATTTCCAACCAAGAGGTTCTCATTATAAAAGCGCTCTTCGTCCATTTCCAAAGAGGATTCCGACTCGGACAAATGGCGGCACAGTGCTTCACGTCGCTCCACTTCGAGTTTTAGTTTTCGCTGGAGACGTGCGTTCTCCTCACGGATACTCTTTTCTTCCTGTGCAAACTGTTGCATCTTCTTTGTGGTTTCTTTCTGGGCCGCAGCCAAATTAGCACGCAATCGTAAAACTTCGGATCGCAGAGTCTGTATGTGTGTGCTTAGGTTAGTCGCTGTGTCGCCGTTGAATGTACTTATATCGCGTGGTGTTGTCGGATCGGAAACCGGTTGATCCAGTTTAATTTGCAAGGAACGCTTCTCAGTCTCCAATTTATCCATGCGCTTCCATAGCTTATTCACGAGTGCTTCCTGTTCTTGCTCTAGTGTGTTCTCCAATTCAACCATTTCGCGGCGCAATTGCTCTAGA
Source organism: Myopa testacea (assembly GCA_949629155.1). NCBI lineage: Eukaryota > Metazoa > Arthropoda > Insecta > Diptera > Conopidae > Myopa > Myopa testacea. Next base: position 36,610,251 of record OX451348.1, on the reverse strand, counting down.
TTAGTTTGTTTGTTATCGGTTTCTGCTTGTAGCTTTTCAATTTTACGCATTAGTTTATTAACGAGGCACTCTTGTTCCTGTTCCAGTGTTTGCTCCAATTTGCATTTCTCCTGACGAAGCTGTTAAAAAACAAAAACGTAAATTGTTTAAGTTAATTAGTGAACTGGACAAATAGTAAATAAAATTAGTTTGTCCCTTATTAAAAAAGGGCACTACAACTACAAATGTTTTATTAAAATTGTCATTTATCACTAACCTGATCTAGTTTTCGAGACAAATCGTTTGTTAAGCATTCCTCCTCACGCTCGTAGTGATGTGCGAGAGTTTCCTTCTCTTTCTTCAGAGCTTGGATCTTCTTCAGCAAAGTGTTGGAAATGTATTCTTCCTCTTGTTCGGCTTTTGCTTGCTGCGAAATAAACATCAAAATCTGTCGAAAGCAAATCTAAGCAAATCAAACATACAATAATAACAGAAGCCTGCTTAAGTGTACGATTTTCCTCTTGCACCACCTTGCATTTTATTTTAAACGTGTCCAGTTCAGCTTTAAGAACTCTAAAATTTCGAAATATGTAAATAAATAAGTTGAAGGAATGAAAGGCAACATTTTTAACTTGTTCTGCTGAGTAAGGCTTTCGATGCGTTTCTGCAGTTGCTCCCGCGAAACTGGACTTGGAGGCAACATGGTTCCACCATCGAGGGAACTTTCAGATTCACATGGACTTTCCATGGCTGCAAAAATGAAAAATAACTTGATTTAAAAACGTCTGCATAATAAAGTAAATATTAAAATTAGAGTCCAAAAATGAGCGATATCGAGCACAATAAATGCAACAGAACAGTAAAGAATGGCAGTTTGATGTTAATGGTATGCGGATGCGTTTCTCGTACTTTGATCTGTCCGACTCATAGAGCGAATAGAATTTTAAATCAATACGTTATGATCTTTTTCCGTTTGCTGAGTGGAAAATGCCTCTGTTTTGGATCTCTCTGCAGGACAAAGTACACTTTGAAGCTAGCAAAGTCGTAGTTTAAATTTAAGGCAGTGCCAGCGACTAAAAGAACTATATAGCTATCACGCTCTATCCTATACCTTTATATAGGAGGCTAAAGATAATGCCTAGCTTTGGCAACAGTATTGAAATAGACTGAACGTAAGAGAGAACCAAACTCGAACGTTACGATATCGATAATCATTTACAGTGGCAGCTGGAAGATAGGTTGATTCAGCTGGCACGTAACGTCACGTTACGTATCGACTAAGTCTAGAGCACCAGCAACCTAGTGGCCGCCGCATTTTGTTTTTTCAAAACAGTGTAGCGAACTATTTTCACATATGTACAAACATATATTTAGTTGCATATGTTTTGTCCACTGTATAAATATTTTGTATTTTTTATTTGCTAATTTTTATCAACGTCTTTACACTTTATTGTTCAATTTATAACTCAGTGATTCCACATTACAGTAAGTGAAACTTGAGGAACCAATCCGATAAATGTAAATACTAATTCTAGTTGCATATGTTTGGCCACCACTGTATATGCATTTTGCATTTTTTAATTTCTTAAGTTTTTTGCATTAATTTTTATCACTTTTTTATGTTTCAATTTATAACGCAGAGGATGACATTACCGTGAGCAAGTGAAACTTGCATGTTGCATTTATGCGATGACATTAATTTATTCTTATGCAGGTTATACTTAAGTAGAACAACAATTTATAATAAAACAAAGATTCACAGAGGTTTTACGAAGAAGTAAATTTTTTTGGGGTTATTTTTTAAATATAGAATATTATTTGTGATTTGAATTCCAGTTATTGCTTTTGTAAACTGAACTCCAGATAAAAAATTGTATTCGAATATATACAAAGTTTCAATGATATTATGTTCGCAACTATTTTACCTCCCGCAAGGTAGCTAACCGGCTTCCAGAGCACTCTGATGAATGTATTTTATTGCGATCATATAAACTGGCCATTTACAGGTTCTAATCAGTTTTACTTTCTCACAAAAATTAATACAAGGACAATTTTAGAATCTGAGAAATATATATCTTGCAGATTATTTTACACGTAGAAATATATATATATATATATATATATATGTAATTTTCCTATTTTATTCTTTTGGAAAAGAGAATATTAATAAATCAGTCTTCCTATACCTTGGATTCCGGGCGTTTCCTATTTAGAAAGCCAGCTTTGAGCTTCCCAAAAGACGAGTCATTCCCCACATTGCTGATTTTTACATTATTTTCTTCTTTTTTTCTGATAAGTAATATAATGTTTTTCCGAAATGGACTTTTGGATCTACTTTTCCAATGTCACAGCGTTTTTACCGTCTTTCACTCACCTGGAAATGTTTTTTCTGGTTTCGTTTCCTTGGTTAACTTTTGCAGTGCTTTGGAAGTTCCAGTTTCTTTTGCCTTAGAAATTGTTCTTCACAGTAATTATATTTTCACCGATTTTCCTAATTGTTGAGAGAAACTTTTCCTGTTTGTTGACCAGTAGCTGTTCGACTCGTCGCCATTTGCAGCTTGACAACGAATTATAATGTTTCACCTTTTGCAATTTTTCTTTGTGAAACAGCCTTTCTATTTCTTTTTTATTCCAATCGGAAAACGAAGTAGAACGACGAAGACCACGACAGGAAAAGAACCACAATGAAAAAAAAGTTGGTGGTATTACCAGTGCAACCAGCTGTGCCAAAAATGACATTCAGCATTTGAAGTTTGCTTTAACTTTGTTAAACTATCAAAATGTCCTGATTCAGACTAGTACTAGTATTCGGATCAGGTTTGCTGTTGCCCAAACACTACGATTTTGTTGTTTCTTAAGGTATAACCAAAATGGACCATTGTGTGGGATTATGTACGAATACTTCTGCATGAAAATGAGTATACGTAATTGAACGATACATTCAGATGAAACTGTTATGTAAGAATCAAACAGCGGTTTTAGTCGTCATCGTTTGATCTCTTTCAGTTTTTTGTTTTTATATGAGATGAACATGTTTATTTGTAGAACATTTCTGGCAATGGAAGAAACTAATGAAGATGTTCGAAGAGTTCCTTACTTCTGTCCTTTAAAGTATAAAAATTTCCTCCCTCTATCTCCTAAACAGTTTATGATAATAACATGTTATTGATATCGTTGACTACTAATAATTTAACGGACCAGCCTTATCCATTAAATCGCTGCTTCAGTTTCAATCCCAAATAGCCTGTGATGACAGAGAATATTTCATGACCATACGTTCTAATGAAATAGTGTGTCTTTCCACAGACGGACAGACACAGAGGCACTCAGACAGGCAGACGAACAGGGCTAAATCGATTCAGGAGGTGAAGCTGATCAAGAATATATATACTTTGATATACCTATCACGCCTCCTTTTATGCGTTACAAACGGTTTCACAAAGTGAATCCTGAAGCACTGAAATATTAATGAAAGCATTTTGTGCCTACGTCATTGTGGGATTTAAAATGCATTTCACAATTTCAAACAAAATTGTTAATTCGGTCTGGTAATAACATATTGCAGTCGATTTGTGATTGTTTTGACAGCTCATTATCCACGTGCGGAGATAGGGGAATATTTCTTGCTAATATTATTCTTGCTAATTTAACAAATCTTTGGAATTATTAGTATTTTTGAAAATAAAAGAAATAAATACATTTGTTTTAAGTCATGGCCGACGTAGAGTTGGATAAGAAGAAATCACATCGTGCTCGGCAATCTGGTGTGAAAGCTGAGAAGAAGAAATTGAAGAAAGATTCCTCTTCCAAACAAAAACCGGAGAACCTTAGCGCCAGAGAACGGAATCCAAAGGCATTCGCAATAAACTCGGCAATACGAGCGGAGAGAAACTTTCGACGGAAGGAAGATATTACCGCGAAGAAACAACATATTCCTTTGGTGGATCAAACGCCGGATGAACCGCCACCAGTTCTAATCGCTGTTGTTGGTCCGCCAAAAGTTGGAAAAACTACGCTCATCAACAACCTCATTAAGAACTTCACACGCACCAATGTCACTGACATTAAGGGACCCATCACGATAGTTACCTCGAAAAAACGTCGCATCACATTGATCGAATGCAACAATGACATAAACTCGATGATCGACATTGCAAAGTGTGTCGATCTGGTTTTGCTGCTGTGTGACGCAAGTTACGGTTTCGAAATGGAGATATTTGAATTCCTGAACATTTGCCAGACTCATGGAATGCCGAAAATAATGGGAGTACTTACGCACTTGGACATGATTAAGAATCCCAAACAGCTGAAAAAGCGCAAGAAAGAGCTAAAGCACCGATTCTGGACAGAAGTCTACGATGGTGCAAAGCTGTTCTATCTTTCGGGCATAATACATGGTGAATACCTACGCAATGAAATAAAGAACTTGGGGAGATTTATTTCGATTATAAAGTTCCGTCCGTTGACATGGCGCGGAGCTCACAGCTACATTCTGGTAGATCGAGTTGAGGACATAACCAACACAGAGGTCATTCGACAAAATCCGAAATGCGATCGCGACGTGGTGCTTTATGGCTATGTTCGAGGAGTGCCCATGAAACAGGAATTCATGGTACATATTGCGGGCGTTGGAGACGCCAGAGTTGAGGAACTTAACAGCATTCCTGATCCTTGCCCGTTGCCTGGCACTGAGAAAAAGCGTAGTCTGTTGGAAAAAGAACGGTTGCTTTATGCACCGATGTCGGGTGTGGGCGGCATTGTCTACGACAAGGATGCAGTATATATTGAATTGCAGGGCTCTCACAGTCACAAAGAGAAGACAGCAGAAGCCGCAGAACAGAGTGAGCTGTTCGAAAAGTTGATAGACAAGAAACAAACAGTTGATGTTCAAATCGAAGAACAAGAATTTCGCCTTTTTTCTGACGGCGGTGCGATAAAATCGAAAGACTTTAGGGAGGTGGAGAGGGTTGCGAAGCCAACTGATGAAGGAAATGAAGAAGAAGAAGACGACAACGATGATGATCACGAGGTAAGTTTAATTGCATTTCTTTTCAAATCTATTTAATGTCAGGTAAATATTGTTTTCAGGCCCAAAATGATTCTGGTATGTGTGATCATGATTCCTCTGACGAAGGAGAAGATGAAGATGTGGGCGAATTTGAAGAAGGTGATTGGCGGGGAGTTGATGATAGTGATGATGACGAGGCACGAAGTGAACAGAGTGTTTCATCAGATGACGAAGATTATCAAGATACAAAAGAATTTGTCGAAGCTGATGATTCTGACGAGTCACTTAATTCACATGTTGAAGATGCCGAAGATGATGATGGTGAAGATAGCGAAGATGAGGACAAAGTAGTAGCCAGCAATATGAGTTGGAAGGAGAATTTAGCGCAACGGGCACGCGAATCCTTTTTGCAGCACCATTCGGAATCCAAAAACTTAATGCGTTTAGTGTATGGCGTCTACACGAATAATGAGAAGGTATTTTATTTAAAGTAGTTTGTAGTTGATTGAGTGTGATGTTTTCACTAAAGATTTTCTAGAAAGCGAAAGATGCAGAAGACAAATCCAACACGCAGCCAGATGAAGAGCTTGGCGGTCTCTTTAAAAAGGTGGCCGAGAAACAGTCAGAGCTGCAGAAAGATAAGGATGTGCGCGACAAGGATGAAAACTGTTTCTTCGAAGACTTGTCTGGTACGTAGCATGTCACTAAACGTAATTAGAGATGTGAAGACTAAGTAATTTAATCTATTAATCAAAATAGGTTTCACCCGCAACTGGCTCGACGAGAACAACAAGGAGCTCATTAAGAATTGTTTTGTGACTGGAAAGTGGAAGGCTTCGGAAGATGCTGGGGAACTTTTGCGTCTTGATGATATGAGTGATGCTGAGAGTGAAGTTTACGGAGATTTCGAAGATCTTGAAACGGGAAAAATACAATCTGGTAATGCGGAAGTTCCGCATCCGAATGGTGAAGAAAATGTCGAAGCCGATGGAGACAGCCGGAAACGCAAAATCACACGCGTCGAAGAGAAAAACCTAACAAAAGCAGAAATACTGCAAAAGAAATTGAAGCTGAAAGCAAAGTTCGATTCGGAATATGATAATAATGGTGAAAAGGATGAGACTGGCCGCATAACCGGTGATCACGATTTCTACGAAAGTCTTAAAGCCGATGCTCAAAAGCAGTCGGAACTCAATAAAAGTGAATTCGCTAGCTTGGATCCCGATATGCGTCTACAAATAGAGGGCTATCGTCCTGGGCTCTATGTACGAGTAGGTTTCAAAAATCTACCTGCTGAATTCATTCAACACTTCGACCCCACTTACCCGGTTCTAGTCGGTGGCCTTAACTTGGCCGAAGAGAACATTGGTTACGTGCATTGTAAGGTTAAGAAGCATCGTTGGTATAAAAAGATTCTTAAAACAGGCGATCCTCTGATTATATCCATGGGTTGGCGTCGTTTCCAAACGGTCCCGATATATGTAAAGGTCGAGGATAACTTCCGTCATCGCTTCCTCAAGTACACTCCCAATCATGTTACATGCGGCATAACCTTCTGGGGTCCCATAACGCCTCAGAACACGGGCTTCTTAGCCCTGCAAAGCGTCAAGCATGATATCGATGAAATAAAACGCCTCGGTTTCCGTATTGCTGCGACGGGTTGCGTTACTGAGCTGGACAAATCAACGCAAATTATGAAGAAATTGAAACTTGTTGGTTATCCCTTCAAAATTTACAAAAAGACTGCATTCATCAAAGATATGTTCAACAGCCAGCTAGAGGTGGCCAAGTTCGAGGGCGCTAAACTTAGAACCGTTTCCGGTATCCGTGGGCAGATCAAAAAGGCTCATCACACTCCGGAGGGCTCGTTCCGTGCAACGTTCGAGGACAAGATTTTGATTAGCGATGTCGTCTTTTGTCGCACGTGGTTCCGAGTTGACGTGCAGCGCTTCTATGCACCAGTCACTACGCTATTATTGCCTCCGGAGCAGAAGACCCAATGGCAGGGCATGAAAACTCTCGGTCAGCTTAAACGTGAACGTCAGATAAAGAACCAGGCTCAGCCGGACAGTTCGTATACGGATATTAAACGAGTACCGAAGGTGTTCAAACCGCTGGCTATTCCAAAGGCGCTCCAGAGGGCTCTTCCTTACAAGGACAAACCCAAGAAGGGTCCGTTGAATGCGAAAAAGTCATTTAACAAGGAGCGGGTGGCTGTTATCCGTTCACCGCACGAGCAGAAGGTAGCCAAATTGATGCATATGCTAGAAACGAACTACAAGGATAAATGCGGTCGTGAACGCGAAGAGACCAAGCAACGTCTCAAGAACTTCCGCCAAGAAAAGCAAGTCGAGGAGATGCAGAAAATGAAGCGGCAAAAGTTGCTGCGCAAAAAAGTTTCTCGAGCGATAAGTAAAATGCGCGGTAAAGAGAAGTCTTGACCGGTTGGTAAAATGGATCTTCGAAAGTAAGATTAATAAAATGGATTCATTTGAGTGTAATAAACAAACACAGATTGTATATATTTTTATTTGCGTTTGTCTTTTGAATTTCTGAAGTTATTTTTTCTCCATGGTTTTATTCTCATCGATGGATTTGAGTGCAGCCAATAGTTGGTTCTTGCGATTGCTGGCCATGATGCGATTTTTATCAACAATGTTCTGCTTCGGTAGCTTCTCAGGCAAAGGATTGTTAGTTGCTTGGCGACAGAAGGAATCTAGGAAGGCTTCACGTTCTTTAAAATCATCGGTAATTTGTTTGCGAATGTTTGATATGTCTTTCTGTGTGCGAGCAGAATGTATCTTGGATGGTACAGAAATCTAAAGAGACAGTAATGCAAATTAGAAGCCCGAGAAAGAGAGCCGTTGAACATTAAAACGAATCACCTTATTTGGGTCTTCGCCCATATCGTCATCAGTGTTGTTGCTTTCTTCGTCAATATCATCAGGCAGTTTCATTTCGTTGCCTTTCTTTTCATCTGTGTCATTAGCAATAATCTCCGCCTGAGGAGTCACATCACCATTTGTTTCGGATGTGTCTTTGTGCTCGCCATTGCATTCTACTTGACCTGGCGGTGGCGGTTCTTTCGGTTCATTTGGCTGATTTGGTTTCTTGTTTTGGTTCAATATTTTTGGTTTGTTAGGATTCTTAACTTCAGCGAGGAGTATAGATGCATCACCATCGCCACGATCTATTCGACGTTGTGGCTGCTTCTGAGCCTTTGATGCTAGGGCTGAAGTGATTGCTGTTGGAGCCGTCTTTGGCGTTGCTTCACCGATGATTTTTGTTTGCGGTGCGAATTCCACCTTGGCAGTCTTTCGTGATCTATTGCTTAGAATAAAATCCATAGGTTCTTCAGACGGATTATTCAAGCTGTAATCTGATTCAATCGTTGGTAATCCCAGCTCTTTCTCCAGCTTTTCTAGTGGCTCCTCATCTTTGCGACGTAAACCCATGCCTAAGAATTTATCATTAAGCTGGAAATGTGGAAATGTTGTAATAATACAATGTTTATTTAGATCAATAAGTGTGTGTTTTATTTATACGTACAAATATATATGTATTTAAATATTTATTAAACGCTTTCATAACTGGAAAAATGTTTGTTTTAACAAAAATCGAATCAGTTCGATAAATGTTCTTCTATACATTAAACAAAGTGTGAATGATTTTATCAGAACATAAACGCTTGCTTTCGTTTCTTTAGAGAATAAACGTGTAGCCAAAACCCAGCTTATGGGGTGAACTTACGCTAAGTTCATCTAGTTTTCTGTATTCCGACAACTCCAACCTATTCTTCTCAAGTCTAACCATGAAATCCTTGGTTTTCTTTTGCTCGTTTTGAATTTGCTTCTTTAAGCTCTTTATTTCGATTTGGGTCTTGCGTGCGAGCAACTTCAACTCGTTGTCCTTCTCGATCAGATGCTTTTGAGCACCGTGCAGTTTATCAGTGAGACGTTGGCGATCTTCTAGGGACCTGTTTGTGTGTTTATAGTTTTTGTCAATTTCTAGAGTATCAAATCTTGTGCGTCGGCTTACTTGTCTTTATTTAGTTGGCTGTAGTATTTGTTCTGGTCACTCAGCGTTAGAATCACAGCATCTTTTTGCTTTAACTTCTGCTCTAGATCTTTGTTGTTAGCCTGTAGGCCGCGATATTTGGCTTGCCAGACCCGCACCTCTTCGGCGTGAGAGTGCAAAAGCTGTGGAAGTTCAGCGTTTGTGGACTCGTACTTGGCCAAAGCAGTATCCTGTCGTTTGTGTACAGTGCGTAGAAGGCGATTCTCATGAGCTAAATCCTGTAAATTATAAATGTATTAAGTAGAAAATAAGTAGGGGTTTGAGTTTTGGTGGTGAACTTTTGAGCTTGAGGATAGATTCATTATAACCTCAAGAATTGTAAATCTTAATTAATGGGGATTTTTTTGAAGAATCGAAAGTTGTAGATCGAATCTAACCCCCTCTCCCCCGTCTTCCATCCTTTCATACTCACTGTAATCGTTTGCTCAGCATCGGCCAACTGATTCTGGAATGTTTTCATACGCAGACGACGTGCTGATTGCACTCTCTGGCCTACCTCCGATATGATTGGTATAAATGAGGCTTTCTGGTTCCTACCGCCGCACACTCTGGGAGTTCTGTTGTAAACCGCTGCTGCCGATCCCCTGGATCCTGATGTATTGTTCGAGTAGAGACTTTCGGAACTTTTGGTTGAGGATCTACAGGCGAGAATCGGAGGGTTACTAAACATTTTGGACTAAACATTTTGGAAATTGGGCGGAGTAGCTGAATACTTACGGCATCTGAAGGCTTTCCTCAGGGATGAGACTTAGAGGAGAACTTATTTTACGTGGTGAAACCATTGGTTCGGGTTACCTCAGATGAGCAAATATTTTTATATGGATATTTGTTTTATATTATTGTATCTAAAAGATTATAAAATATATGTATCACGAAAAAAAATTATTTCCTATTCCAGGTCTTTCCGGTTCAATAAAATATAGATGAATGTATGAATAAATTTTCTTGCTCGAACGAATATTCAATGAAACGATGTTTATTTGATTTGTATATTTGTTTTGTGAGCAAGTTTTCCTTGGTTACCGGGCAAGTGAGGCACTGCTAGGAGACCAGCAGGCTGTGCACTCTAAAGTACAGAATGCGCAGGCTACTTTGTGAGTTCTACTTTTTCAGAATTCTCAATTCGTATAAAGTATGTACATCCATACATATTGTTGCTTAAAGTGGATTCATCGGACCGAAACATTATGTGCAGTCGAATTATATTTAAGAGGTCAGTGTATATAATTTTGGCATCCAAAAGGAACCAAGAACTTAATGTACGACTAAAGGAAGAAGCAAGCATATTATAACAACATAAAACAAGGACTTTTTCTAGAAATTTCGGTTCAGCCATCGCATGGTGGTTAAGCTTTTGCTGAGGAAATTCCTGCTTTTCCGTGGTCGTGTTTGCTTGACGTTTTCTGGCAACGCAAGTTCCGTTGCCACGCGTTTCAACTTTCATCGGCCGGAGCCCGAGAGATGCACGAAGCTCCACGAAATTCTCTAAGCTCCACGAAGTCGCTACGTTACGCCAAGTTGCCTCACCCTGGCCCCCTCAAACGTAACTTGGAGCGTTGTTTCATGTCTCACATTGATTCTGCTGCCTTTTTTTAGAATGAAGTGAGAATGATAAATGGCAAAATCTCGTCAGTTACTAATAAACCGTCGCCGTAGAAAGATTATAGCGTTCTTTTATTTGTTCACCGCATCTTTGTCATTCTTCTCTTCTGCTGCGTTGCAGAGTCGTAATCATCACGGAGGAGGATAGTCGGGCCACCGACTGAGTGATTCAAACAACAACAACAGCCACAAATACCTGTGCTGCTGCTGCTGTTGTTACTTCGTCAGATCAGACACAGAATGACACCTTGTTGTTAAGTAAAAATGTAAAAATATAAAAAAGATTTTACTGTAATTTAATAATTTTAACATTCAATACATAAATTTCGTTTGGAAAAATTTGCCGTGAACATTTTTCTTAATTTCGGGAATTTCTTTTAATAATTTTTCGGTAAGCGGAAATCATAATCGCGGAAGTGAATAAATCTTGTGAATGAAGTGGAAAAAATCGATTGCAGCGAAAAGCAACTGATATTCAAACCTGCATTAAATCCATACGAATGTGTGTATGTATAAAAGCGGTTGATAATCTTTTAAATATTTTATAATATTGTACATTAAGACGACTCTGCATGATACACATCGCGTTTGATTTGTTTGGCTCCAAATCAGTGCATCGAAATGACACGACATGTGAATGTTTTCAATTTGCATTCATCAGCAAATGAATGAAAGACACTCTTATTAGTCATTCCATCACTTGTGCGGTCATACAATAGTTACTACACTAGTTACATACATAATACACATACGTACACACATATGTACATAGTGTACCTCCATCTGATCTGGTTTTAGACAGTAACAAGAAGCGCGAGTGCATCAAAGTACACCAGAGCACAAAAAAAGCCTGAAACCTGTTGGCTGGCGTCGGTGTAGCTCTCAGTTCTCCAGTCACTGTCTAAAAACAGGCCTGAACACCGACAGACTGCTACTGCAATCACTTTTTTACAACTACTCGGCAAGCAATCCATGCGGTACATTTTCCAAACAGACGCTACTACGCGTGTACATACGTATATTCCTATGTGTGTCATGTTGTGTGTGTATGTATTTTCAGTTGTAAACCTGGGAGCGGTACACAAGTAAACTGGTTCTAAGCACAACAATGACGCGCCTCACAGAGGAGATGGTTATAGCCAGGTCAAAACAATCGGATCTGAGCTCAATAAAGAAGCTCAACTGCTGGTGAGTACAAAAAAGGTTGGGCAGCACTCCGTGTATGTGCAGTTCGCCGGCGGAACGTTGGCTCCACTTTCCATGTTAAAATTTTAAATAAATTTAAAAGAAAAAAAATAGAAAATCGGTGAAATTTAATTATTTCGCTTTTGTTTGGTTTGTACATAATTCCGCTTTGTTGTTTGTTGTTGTCCCCCACTTTTCTCATCTAGTGCTGGAGCGATTTTGTTTTCCTCCATCGCCACGTCGGAGTTCGCGAGCTGGAAGAACTGCTCTAGAACAGAGTCGTATTGCCTCCCTCACTTAACCACACTTTCTCGAACATAACATTTCAATGCAACAGTGGTTGCTCCGCTCAGTGTTGTAATGCGATTGTGGAAGTGCCGTTGTTGTGACATCTTGTTTTTATTTCTATTTAATTGCATTGCATCGTTAAGCCTGGATGAGCAAAACTCACATTCTTAATGCATCCACTCGGTTTCTAGGCCGCTTCCAGGCGTTTTTGCGGTCCCAGGCCCGAAAGATTTTGTATTTTTAGCTTTAGTGTTTTCTGTCCGTGTATATCATGTAGAAACGATTTCAGATTCACTTCTGGGTTTAATTCTGGTATTTTTCAAACCAGCAAAAAGCCATTTCCACCCAACAATTTTCCATTAACATTATTAATTAATTAATTCAGCCAACAGAATTAAATAGACTCCAGCCTACTATAAAATCTAGAAACAGGTTCAGTTTAAATATACAAATAGGTTTGATTTAATCTACATTTTTATATGATTTCTTATTATATTTTTATTCCTAAAGTGTTTCTGCTATTATTTCAGGGGAAGTGATCTCAGCGACGTGTCCATAATTAAACGATTGCGTGGTGTGGAAGTTTTAGCTTTGAGGTAAGTTATTAAAATATAGAAATTGACATATTATCATACTTAAGTTGATTTTGATTAGTTGCAAACTATGTATGTATTGTACATCCGCATGTTGTTTCCAATCAATAGACTACTACGAAGAGCTATAAAACCTAGATAATGGGCCATTTAAAGGCCCTCAGGCTAAAGTAAGCTTGCATCTGGCGCGATATCTAAGTAATGCTAAACTAAATTATTTCAACCAGAAACATTTTCTTCAGCTGGTTGAATGGAGCAAATACGATATCGATACGGTGTTTGATTTCACAAGACATTCTCTTCATCGTGACACAAAACACACGATACTTGTACCAAACTCAATTCGAAGCTGCGGGTGGATGTTGTTCCAGTTTTGCGTTCAACCACTGCGACTACTGCTATACTCTAGAAATGATGTCACCGGCAGCAGCCATGATTACTATTGAGTTATTCAAGCTAGGCCAAGTGTAGCGTGTCGTGGGAGTAGGCCCAAAAATGGCGATGCGAGAGTCCGGCTCTGTGCTGTCGTTTGGTGTCAGTGTCGAACTTGAGATTGTTTCTCGTGCTTCTTTGCATTTGCTTGTGAAGTTGTGGGAGGGAGGGAGAAGGGGGGGAGCGGATTGTATTTAAACAATAGTAAAAATACCAAAATTGAGGTGGTCAAAAACTTGTTGTTGTTTCTTGTGCACATTCACATTTCATCGGACACCTTAAAAGGCATGCTTAGTAGGCAACAAAACTGTTATTGTTAAAACAGCTGAAAATAGCTGACCGTATAAAGCTCTCAGTGTTAAATTAATTTACAAAAAAAAAAAAGCAAACATTGATTGAAATTCTAAAAAAGTAGCCGATTAAGTAAGGAAAAAAGTTACAAGTAAATCAATGCGTTTGTCAAGGTCATTGAGAGACCAACCAAAGTTGTTGCTTTTTTAAGCTTTACCATGAAACGAACATGTCCGGTGGGTGATGTAGAACAGGAACGGAAAACTTTACAATAAAATACATATTTACATATGTACATATAATTATTGGATCGATAGTGTGTATATATAATATACCCACAGTGGTGAAAAAACAAATAATACTCACAGAAGCTTTAAACAAATCCGCAAAAAAGAAAACATCACAAAAAGTGTCACGTGAACAAGGACAACATTTTTCGTGATTTTTAATATAATCACTATATATGTACATAAAAAACTATAATAAAAGAACCTATGATAAGCCAATGATAGTTTTTCTTGAGCAGATAATCTTACGTTTTCCACTCCGTCTAAACACGCTTCTTGAGTTCGTTGAAACATTTGATTGAAACGCATTTCAGTTAATTGTTTTAGTTATTATATTGCGTTCCATGATTTATACATACATACATACATATATACGTAAGTACCCATTTAGTATTTTTTTCACCGCCCACACAATCAACTGCAGTTTATAGAAATGCAAGCTGATGGAGTGGGTGGACCATTGGCTGGTTTTTTTTTAGAATTTTCTTTACAACGATAACGTTCAGTATTGTTCAATGTTTAGTATTTCAGTAAAAAGGGTAACGCTTCCGATTAGTTGGAATATAACTTCATTCAAATGCGTTAAACACTCAATTATTGTGGGAATATTTTAAATGAATTCCTGTTGCCATGTGTCCATCTAACATGCAATTCAAAAAGAAACCCTATATAATTTGATTTCATTTTTCCTAAAATTTTTCTCCAACAGATTTTCTAAGTGATTTTCAATAATTTCCTTCTTTAATGTGAAAGTAAAGAGTTTTGTCTCGTAACAAATTCGTAAATTGTTTTTTTTTTCAATTTTGTTGGAAATTTTCAAGTGTTGTTGGAGAGCTCTATAGAGAAGCTAGTTTAATTTTTGAATAATTAATTCCTAATTCGTCAGTAGCTCAAAAGAATTGAAGAAGGATAGAAAAGCGAAGATTAATTAAAATTATGGAATAAAAGTAAAAAGTAATAAAAATGTCATTCGGAATGAATACTTAATCTGGTGTGATTAACTTTTATTGATGTTTGATTATTCAGATGATGATGAATAATCATCAGAATGCTTTTAATTGCATTTTTATGGATTCACTGTATTTAAAATACATACTCGTGCATATATTTTTGTAATTTCTGCCCTACGATTTGGTTCATTTACCTTGACCGATAATCGTTCTCACCACTGTGGTGAATAAAACCAATAAAATGCAATGTATTTGCAAAATACAAGAATAAAAAGCCACAAAGAAAACTAAATGTTAAGCCCAATAAATAAAGAAAAAATATCTAACAATTTTGAATTTTAAAGTAATCTGTAATAACTAATCTATTGGGGCCTGTTCTCAGTAGATGTAAATAGTAATAAGAAGCCATTAACAAAAAAAAAATTGTTTTTAGTGACCTGGAATTTGTTAGCGGAAATTAGCGCCTTTTTAAATAATATTAAATTTAGTTAAAAAATGCTGTATTTTTACAATTTCTATCTTTTTAAATTTCATTCGCATATTAAATGAAAATGTTGTGTTTGCAATGAAATACGGAATCACTTCGTATGGAGTTCGTTCATCTTTTTTTTTATTACATGACAAAAGTCATCAGTATCACGGATTTCGACTTTAAAGATTCGAAGATGAAACGCAGAGAAATAATTAATTAAGAAGTCACTGGCATTGAAGTTTAAAAATAAAAAACAATATGAATCATGGTCGCAGTCAGAATAGTCTATAAAACGACCTGTTTTTTATTGTTGCTATATGTACATGTACATATTTATAAGTTTTCCTTTATTATTGAACTCATTTGCATGTGACAAATTTATGGCGTTTTCGTTGCAGAATTCGATCTTCAGTCTTTTTAATTCTCCTTCTCTTTTTTTTAACTTTTTTCCTTTTTTTTCAGTGTAAATAAGATCAGCACCTTGCAACCTTTCGAAGACTGCAGCAAATTACAGGAATTATATTTGCGAAAGAATAATATACACGATATCAATGAGATTGCTTATTTGCAAAATCTTCCAGCTCTGAAGTATTTATGGCTTGAAGAGAATCCATGCTGTGATAGGGCCGGGTCCAAGTATGTTATAATATACAATAAATGATATAATTTGTCACTGCAAGAATACTGGAATATTCTCTATTCAATCACTCAATTACTTTACTTTGCCACTAGTTATCGTTCAATTGTATTGCATGCGTTGCCAAACCTTAAAAAACTGGATAACGTCGAGGTGACTCCAGAGGAAATCGACGAAGCCATTCGACTTGCGGATAACGGAAGAGCGTCCAGATCGCGGGCGGAGGAGAAATCAGATGACGTTTATGAACAACAATCGCACGAACAACAACAACAACAACAACAGCATCAGCAATTGCAGCAGCATTCAGCACCTCAGCAGATATACCAGCAGTATAGGCAACAACAACAACAACCATCAGCACCACCTCAGCAGTATGCGACACGAAGCAGTCCTTCGAAGGAGGTGAGTGAGTCCGCAAAATACAACACACATCCATAAATACGATACACTATGTACATGTAATATAAAGGTTTTTATTAATCTTAGATTAACACTGTTCTTTCAACTATAATAATTGAGATATTTAACACTAGATTTATGCTCAACTATCGATAGATTTGTCGTTTACGATATACTATATAAGATGTGTATAAGAGATCTTCTATGCTTCATAAATGCTTCTCAGACTTCTGATGAATAGAAACGACAGGTTTTTGAATGCGGTGAGCTTCCGCTGTGAGCTGTCACTAAATCGAACCCAACCTAACCTAATTTACGTAACTCGACTCATCTACTTGAAAGTATCTAATAACATGAACTGTAAAGAAACCGCATTTCAGAATTCTTAAGCAAGAACAATTGTAAAGGAGAACCGCAAATCAAGCCATTTGGCAGTGAAGTGAGACGACGATGAGTTTCATGAATCTAGTGTTAAAGTAATACTTAATGCTGCTTTGATTGCTAATAATAATGATCTGCATCAATTGTTAAAATAACGTACTGAATATTAAAAATAATTGTATAAAGTGGGTGTGTTTATATCAGAATTGTACAAATTGCAAAGATTTTAGGCTTTGGTTAAAATAGTACTAAATGGAATATATTAAATGTGCACACGTTTCATGTTTTCACACATACAGTAACCAAACTAATATCTCCAAAAAACATACTAATTTAAATAATAAATTTTATTCCCTTTTAATATATGAATATTATCTCGCTCGCTACCATAAAAAATAAATACCAAAATAATAATGAACAAAAGGTACAAGTTTCGAATGCAGCAACATGTACGGAACATACAGACAAACAAAGTACGGAAAACGCAAGTGAATCGTCAAATAATCAAGCATCAACTCCGTCATCTCCATCAAAGGTATTTTGAAGCCAGTTTTAAGTGAAGTTTGACGACTGACATTCAAGTCGCTAACATGTTTTAATTACCGTTTTGTGTTTTATTGGTTTTGTTTGGTTTCTTTAAAATGTGTCATTGTTGTCGTTGTTTTTGTTGTTGTTGTTATTTGGTTATTGGTTCTTCTGTTGCCTGATTTTCTCTTCAGTTTAGAAATGTGCTTCGTTTTTCATTTGATTACAGGTTTGTTTTGATATTCTACATAGAAAGAAATTATACGAATTTCGTATAAGAATTGAATGGATGTGTTGTTTTTTTATTCAATTACACTCTTTCTTATTTTTGTTCGAATCACAAAATATTTCGCAACAATTAAATCAATTCTCTCAATACAGGAACTACAAGCTTCTTCGCCAACACCAAAGTACATCAACTCAGATCCCAAAGAAAATCGCTATTCCTCTACTCAGATCGATGTAAGCGCTTCCTATATTATTCCCGTGTGTGCATTTACCCAACCTTCTACCCATAAATACCGCCCTCATATCTTCCAGTACTTCCTTTTCTTCCCACTATTACATGGAGTTATATTACTAAGATAGGTAAAATTAAGGCAACAA
This sequence comes from Myopa testacea, assembly GCA_949629155.1. Lineage (NCBI taxonomy): Eukaryota > Metazoa > Arthropoda > Insecta > Diptera > Conopidae > Myopa > Myopa testacea. The sequence continues at coordinate 36,592,536 of OX451348.1, read as the reverse complement.
CAATCATATTAAATATTGTGACTTCATTACAGTGGCAATTACAATAGAATACACCACAATTTTTGGTATCGCTTTTATCAATAATTGAATGGTTGAAATTCTCGTTTCTTTGACGCTTTTCATTCAGGAAGCCTCCTTTTTTTTATCGTTAACAAGCCCACATTTAATTTCGATTTTCTTTTAATTCTTTTATTTAATTCCACCGACTTTTTATGCGCAACTCTTCCTCTCATTTTAGTCAGAGATTCTATTTTAAGTGTCTGTTTTATTCAATTTTTAATTTTATTGTATTTTTAGTATATAGTGTAAACTGTACTGAAGCATTACAGTTCACAGTCCGTCCGTCTGCTGGTGAGGCAACAGTTGAAAAGAGACGGTTGTTGACCTCATTGTTGTGCGTCTTCAGAGGCACTCGCACACGACTTTGTGCCAGAAGAAGCCTCTGCGACATTGTTTATTTGTTTCTTTCGTTTAGTTTTATTATTTGTGTTACTTTTTCTATCTCGCTTATTTCTTCAACACGCTCTTGTATTATTTATACAATTGCGGTTTCTGTTATTGTTGTTATTGGATTTGATTTGCATTGAAATTAATGAATTAGTTCCAATTAAGACGAGTTCGGTGTTTTTCTTGTTTGATGAAGGATGCAGAAAGAAGAAAGATAAACGAAAGCAATGAATTGAACTTTCCTCACCTTCTTGTGTTGATCGAAGGGAAAAGGGGAAGCAAATGGTACAAGTTCATACTCAAAACACTTCTTTTGGTTTAGTTTGTCGTTAGTCACGCGATTCTCTTTTTTGTCTGCTTCGTGCTGTTTTGTAGGAAACATTTTGCTGGAAAGCTTGACTCTGATTAAAGTAGAAAATAATTACAAAGTGAAGAAGAAAGAGGCCTTACTTCGGAACTGATTAAATTTGGTTCCCACATGACAAGTGGTTGTGAGTTATTCACTCTGGATCTATAATTTATTCGCAGTACCAAGAAGAAGTGTTTTTCTTTGTGATCTTTTGATTTTTGTTCGCAACACAACTGAAATCTGTTTTTTATTGGGAAACACAGCCTTTCGGGGAATGAAATTGGGGTTGAAACACAGACAATTGCTGCTATGCACTTCACTCGAGTACTCGCATTTATGACCGGTGTCAGACGGATCACCACGATGCGCGCATCACTTACGATGATTGGTTCGTACATGTCACATGTTACGAATCATCCAATCAGCGTGAGTGATGCGTGGTGAGACCAGCCACTTACATTTAAACAACAACAAAACACATAATCCGGGGGAAACGCTATGCGCTTTCGCACATTGCGCATTGCTGTCAATCGTTGTTTCGTTGAGCTCTTGAATTCAGAAAAAAGTCCTACCTAAACGTTGTACTAAACACCAGAAACGCACAGAAATACACACACATATGTATATACTACAAAAGCACTTAAATACATTGTATTTTACACTAATAGGCTAACTAAAATTAGATGAAAACATTCACCCAAGGGCGCCACATGTCCTTGGTACTCTACCACCACCTTTTCTTCCCGCCTCGCCTCACCTCACTTCACCATCCTCCACCCTCCCTATTCACCCTCCCCCACCCTCGCTATTCACCAGAAATCTGCTTTCCGATCTGTGTACTAATAATTCGCTCCGTCACACTAACAGCATTCGCCAGGTTCAGACCAAGAGTCCAGTCCACATTCTGGTTATCATGAGCGGGCGGCGCCCATTCCGCCCAGCATGTCTACGCATTCCATGAAGGTGTGTATGAACAAAAGCCTGTAGTTATTATAATTGTACATATGTATATATCTGCCATGAACTTGTGTTTGTGTCTTGTGTTATTGTTATATCCTGTGGCATTTAAAATGTGGCACCTAGCATTTAAAATATCTATTGTATTCCTTTCCTCTTGTTTTTATTTCCATCAAAATTTTTATTTCCAAACAACCAATTGCAAAAAAGGAATACTATCAGTCGGACCGTCCAGCTTATGCCGGCCACTATAGACATAGCCAAACCGACCTCACCGAGTGGGAGGAACACCAGCAGCACAACCAATACGCCAGCAATACAACCCTGTATCACGGTCCACGTAGAAGCGCCGGCGCCGAGCGCGAGATGCCGGATCGGTATGCGTATAGAAATGGCCACGCTCGTGAGAACGGAGGAGACTGGGAGGAATCAGAGCGACCTAAGCCAACCAGGTACGGAACAGTTCTATCGTTTTTGGTATTTGTTTCTTTCTTTTACTGAAAAGAATAAACTTGTGCTTCACAGGCGGCTGGATGGTGGACGATATCATGATTCGGCGAGCGCCGTTTCGACGGCTGTTCTTAACCATCATTATTCAGGTTATCATCGACGTCCGATAAACAGAGTAAGTGATTCGTTTCAAATCTTATGAATCAAATAGTGTGAAATACGTTTGAAAACGGTTTTCATTGCTTACAGAGTTCGAACTTGCTATCGGCTACGTTGTGTTTAGTAAAAGAACTGGACTACTCCAGTTTAGAGGTTGTGGAACATGCGGTGCGCTGTCGCATCGACGAGCTGTCGTCGGAATGATGACGATACCACTAAATGGAGGTGGGCATGAAAAAGGAACAGCTGTGTTCTGGATGAGAGCTCATCAAAGTACTACAATAAATCAATGTTATTTTGTAAATTCAGTTGGTTAACAAGGAAATGGAATTCAAATTATTAACTATTAATTATTTTTATAAAATGTGTGCATGGAATAGGAAAATATATCGAGAGCACAGAAACAACACAAGATGGCTTGTATTTAGATGGCTGAATAAGCAGAAGAGAAACAATTAAGATTGAAGTAGAAAAATTAAAAAACTGATCTAAAATATATTGTATTTATAAAAAAATAGCCTTCAAGGCGACAGACTAAAAATATTCGCTATAGTAAACCGAACTTGCCAATGGTTTTTCGTATTCGTTGCTTTGCGATGCTTAACTACTGAATTTTGTATTCTATTATTAACAAAACAAAAGACATGAATACTATGTAATTGTAAACTTAACTTATAACAGCAGCAGCTACTTACATATAACAGCACCGAATAAGACGCATAACTAAATTAATTGTTAAAACTAAGCGAATATATTGACAATTGCAATAATTGACTTTCTATGTGATTTTTTGAGATTTTGTTAAATTGTTAGTGCAAATTGTTTACGATGTTCTTTTTTGCATATATTTAGTTGAGCATTTAGTTGAATTTTATGCTAACTAGCATTCATTAGCATAATAATTAATTGTTTATATCGAATCAAATGTACTTAAGATAATTATTAATACGAAAAGTTGTTTTAGCAAAGAGTTTTCATGCTTTGAATTTCCCCAGTTTTGAGTGTGTGTTTAAATTTTTTTCTCTCCTCGTTTATTTTTAACAAATGATATTATTAACGAAATCTATTTTTATACCCAGAAAGCCGCACAAGTTTGTATTTTTTGATATCATTAAAAAAATTCCACGACATGTCCGAATAATTGAATGTTTACTAAGCAAAACATGAAAAGTATATACATATATAAAGAGCAAACTATTTTATTTACAAAATAAATTAAGCATTTATAAAAGTTTTAACTGAATTCAACTTAACTAAATATTTTGTTACAAATAAAAATTATTTACATTAATATTTATTTACTATAAAGTAGTTTTATTCGCTAAAATGATTTTAATTCTGTTATTATAAATACGCCACAATAAAAGGGTTCCATCCCTCTAGCGTCTGGTCTGAAATAAGGAAGGAAGGAAGCAGTATTTATTATACATATAATTCTTATTTATAACCATTTTTCTGTAAATTTCTTCATGCGAAAGTGTGTTCATGTAGGAAATTTTTTCCGAATATAACAGAAGTTGAGAGGAAATTTATTTCATATTTTCCAACATCCAATTTGATTTGTTTTCGTTGTGTTTCGTTTACCATGGAAAATGGTTGTTGTATTTGCTAAGATCCCGCAGTGAAACTGGGAGATTTGAGGTACATATGTCCTTTTTCATTCATGGGCTTTAAGCATTTGCAAAGAAAGTAAAAGCTCGTAGCCCGTAGTTGGAAATCTAACGGAGAGTCCTTGACTTTTAAAAGCAATCTTGTTAAAAGCGATTGCGTGTTTCTTGGACATTAAGAAAGCTTTTGACATTGAAATGATCAAGGGCCTCATTCATTGGCTAGCATCTTTCAGTTTCCCTGGATATTTCATATATGAAATCAGTTTCAGAATATTTTTTACTCCAGTAGAAATGGATAAATCTTCTACAAAAAAAATTGCAGATGGACTCTATGTTATAACTCTAACAACTGGGACCAATCCTTTTCAACAAAATACTTCTCGCAAAATACTTCACAAAATAAAACTCGGCTCGGTGAGTCAGCCAAAATCGTTCCACTTAGCATCTACATGGCGGATGGAGTAAATCGCCTTTGGTGCAACCACTCGAACAGTATCCCAAAAATCCCATCTAGCCCATCAATTCTTTGCCCGGATCTCGCGTGGAAACAATTGACGCCTGTTTGAAAAGCGGGTCGCTCGTATAATAAATGAGCGAAGTTTCATGATTCTAGCATGATTTTTACGGATTTCCATTTTGCCGTTAGAGCCGTTTCATGGTTTCAATGTTACAAAATCGAATCGAATGTACTTCAATGTCATACATCAGATAGCTAAGTAGCGAGAGGGTGCATCGCTGGAAGATGTCGTGCAGGAAGAGGGTGAAAGGAAGAAGGGGGACATTTAAAACTTGTATTACTCTAAACTAGATTTAAACAAAACTTGGTAAATTCTTTACTTAGTAAATTAATATCCTCGACGAATTTTATATTCACAACAACAGTGACAGCAACGGAAACAAAATATGAAGCTCAACGCCAACAGAAGCAATAGTGTTTGCAGTCCCGACTTCTACTGTTTCATTTATTTCATTAACGTGGCAACATTTGTGAAAACATCAGAAACATGATGTAGCTTTTTCTATATATGTCAAAATATATTTTCAAATATACATACGTCTGTTCGAATAAGATTTCTTATAAAATTGTTCGCCGACAAAATTTTGCTGTCCTTTGAATAGATATATTTTTCAACCAATTGTACACAAAAATTATGGATTGTTCCGGTTGCCCACGCAAAATAAGCCCCAGGACTGCTCCGTTCGGCGGATTTATGTGCAGCAACGACCATCTTCAATGTTATTTATGCGACGAACGTTCTCACGGAATTTGCGTGCTGTGCTTCACTGTGACTGGCTTTATGAAAATGGATTTGTGCGATACTATCCCGGAAGACGAAGCCAGTATGCCGTACTCAGGTTGGGGCACGGCCAGCACTTGTTCCAGCGTAGATTTTGGGAGCATCCACCAGAGAGAGAGAACCAGCTACATCGTCACCGACAACAATTGCTGTAGAACAAGAGTGTGTGAAGTGCAAGAAACGCAAATCGGTTGCCAGACGCTGAATGACACTCAACTGCTCCTGGCCAGGACTCGTGGCGCAGTTCCCAAGGCGAGTGATGTTAAAATTCTGCGGTTGCCACTAGAGTGCCCGCACTGCACCAATTGGACCTTCGTGTCGGATTTCAACAAGCACATGGCGATTGATCATCCCACTCTTCTGAGGGTGAAGATTTGGCCGCGCCAGTACAAGAAATTCTTCCTGGACCCGCGCAAGTCGTGCGTCGGCCGCAACACCACCAATCTTTTGTTTTTGTTAGGCGGCAAGATCACCGACCTGGGTAGCAGCGAGTTCAAGGACTTTTTGCCGATGGTCCTCATGAGCACCCGTGTGCCGATGGTTAACAATGCAGACGGCGACGGCAGTGGTTTCTTGATGATCTGGCTGACTGGCATCGTGCCCGAGGGGATGACGATGTATGCCAGCTTGACGGTGCGACTCCAATCGGAGCAAGATCCCATCTTCGGCATGGGGCACTCACTAGAGATATACTCTATCCGCGAATCGCAGGCCGCGATGGATGTGTTCAGGAGCGGGCAGAGGATGTTGCTGTCCCAAAAGGACGTAGAACTTCTGACTCCAGAGGGAAAAAACACGCTGGAGCTGCAGCTGGTGGTACAATAACGACTGTTTTTTCAAATAACCCTCCAAATGTAAGTCACACAACGGGACAATCTAAGATGAGCGAAAGACCGCGATAGACACTACAAAATTCAAACATGGAAATATAAATGTATTTTTGATGATTTTATTTTGTGCATTTTATTGACCCGTATATACAATGTAATATATATTTTTATAAAAGAATTAAATGTATCATATTTTATTCGATCTGCATTTTCATTGAGTGGCTTCTGGGGCTGTATAGGATGTCATTCGCATCATGAGCGAGCTCGAGAAGATTGGTCTGAAGGTGGCTCTAGCCGAAAACCAGCACCAAACAATAGTGATACGAAGGTAAGTTTGTTTCTTGTATTATATTTTAATACAGAGCATGTTCTCATGTTTTTTGTTGCAATTTTTATTTATAATATATATAGTATGTTTATTGTATTGTGTATATATGAATATATGTATAAACTAAAGGGTGTGCCATCGCATGGTTTCTTTTTGATTGGTGAATTTTTCAGTATGTTGCATTGTAGAGTGCAGGTATTCATATTGTGAGTGTTGATGTGTTTCTGTGTTTACAGTGGAGGCCTACAATTGGAACATTTAATTTGCTTTTACATTTCATCTCTTTAATCAAACACACATCCTCAACACATTCTGGATAGCATTCTCTCTATCAAGTCCAACGCGATGGGTAACGATTGTGTTTCCGTCCTTTCTGAACTTCTACAACCCCACAAATCCATAACCACACCCCACGGTAACCTTCTATATGCAGAGTTGGGAAGTCTAGTTTACCAAATCCGGAATACAAGTATTACTAGGCTAAAATTAAACGTATAACTAAGGTTAATATAAAATTAAAATGTTCTTATGTTAAAATGTTATTTCGTATATTGTACCATGCTATAAGCCAAAGCTTACGGTGTAATTTGTTGTAATTGTGCAAATAAATAAATAAACACATAATTTTAAGCTTTTGAAGCTTTTGAATTTCATGTTTTTGTATCTCTTTCATTTCATTTCTCTTAATAAAAATAGCAATTTTATCTTTAAGTACATCTCTTTTAATAACTCGTGATAAACATATTACAGAAATATGATAACAAAATATTAAAATAAGTTAAAATTTCACAATAAAATAAAAATATTCTTTTACAATTATAATTAATTAACAATGGACATAACTTACATTTAAAGTAAGGGGAAAATCTTTAATTAAATTTATAAAATATAAGTTAGAGAAGTTTCAGATAACTAAAATATGTTCTAAAATAAACAGTATTTAAATTGAATTAGTTTAGTTTGGTTATTTTGAATGATTTTTAAAGAAGGGGAATATATTCTGTTAAAAATTGCAATATTAAAGGATTGCCTTAAATAGAAATCACACTTCTATTTCTATATTTAAATTTTAATACAATAACATTAACATGGTTTCTAAATTATGCCTGATTTGCGATTATATGGATGAAATAATCCAACAACAAGTAATCCATTTATAGAGACAATTAATATTGAACTAGTTTTGGCTTTTTAATTCATGCTAGTGATTTCAGTGATTGGAACTTATGACGGTTTCCTGTTTCGGACTCTTGGTGGTGAGTTTTACATTTTGCTAAAGATTCATCATTCATCGTTTAATAATCTGAGCAGTACCGTTATGACTGACGTACATGACTGACCTTTCAATGACAATATAATAATATAATATAAATATTTAACCAAATATTACAATCCAACAAAAAACATAGAATTCAAAACAACAGCATCGTAACCTATGTATATATAGTATGCAGTAAACAAAGGTACATTATATATGTATATGTAATCAACTCATATACATATATACGATACGATATATATATTTGACTATATAACATACATATGTATATGTATGAATGATTGCGTGATTGTGTGATCTTGGATGATATGCTTTTATTATGTTGTATAATTAATTAGTTGCTTTTGTTGTTTCATTTTATTTCTGTGTCTAATTTCACTAAATCAGTATATTAACTAAACTTAATTGCCGGTTCTGTTTTGACTCCCTTTTTTGTTGTTGTTCAATCCGGCGGGTGGAGCTGAGTTTGGAAACTCAACCAACATATTTTTCGGTAACCGCCGCAGATAGATGATCGATCGGAAGAAGTTTGGTCGACGATCGTCCGGTTGGTAGCCGACCATAAGGCTGTCCTTCTGCACCATGCGTCCCTTGATGATGTGACACATCTAAACGGAGGTTAAAGTTAAGTCACATCTAGATATTGCCTGTGTTCTTGTACCTTGTCCAGTTCTTGTTCCTTTCGGCTGTCGTGGGGAACGCCTTTTAAGCGCTTCGGTATGTACCCGGATGCAATTGTGTGCAATTGTAATGGTATGCATGTTGTGTGTGTGTGCTTTTTACGTAGGTGTTACTTTCATATGCTTCATGCTCGGCTCTCGTGTATCTGTGAGAGATTTTTATGGTATATCTGGATATGGATATCTTTTACTTGTTATTCTAGCTCTTTTCTACCCTAGCTTTAGACATACGGCCTTTACAACTCTGCTCTCATGCATTTGAAATCTGGCCACGATGTGTGGCGGAATTAGTGGAATTAGTTGATAAACCGCGTATTCTTTGCAGAGCATTCAATACTTCACATAGAGGCTTTATATGAAGGCAAAAAATATAAAAATGATATTTAATTTTATAGTCACTTTTGTTTCTATCTCCCTGCTGATGTAAAGAAGGGAAATAAGAATGTTCGTATACAATAAACTCCATGAAAGCAATTTTACCTATTGTCTTATTGTTTCAGCGTCGTGCTGACCGACTGTAGTTACTTTCCGCACCTCCTTCTATTTCGTGCACTGCCATCAGCGTGTTTTCGTCGTCGTGTTCTTTTTGATGACGACGAACGTTGTTGTTGCCTTCAGTGAAAAAAGCTCAAACCCTAAAAGAGTTTTTCATCTTCTCTCCTGCTCTGGCTGATGCTGCGCTGATGTCGTATAAGTCTTTAAATTAGAACCCAAAATTGTATGTTACACCATCGCTTCAGTGCTGCTTCACTGAGACGGAGGTCTTTGGTAGCAGCCTGGAGGTTGAGGACATTGTTCGGATGAGCTTAGAGAAAAATGTCCAGCGTGTAGTAGTAGCTGTGTTGAATAAAATATGTAGTCTTATTCCGAGCAATATTCAAGATTTGTTTATTCTCAGCCACTGACTTGCAAGACTACAGTATAGCTACATATAGTATATTCCGAGGCACCAATGCTTCCTGCACTCTGTTGCACTCTATGCACCTACAAGGAGACGTTGACGCACTCGGGTTCCATTATTAGATAGAAGCGATCCGATTACTCATGTGTGCGACGCACTTGATAACGTGCCAAGTCCATCAGTCGGGTCTGCTGCTTCTCGAAGCCCTCGGTGCCCTTGGAGCGCCACTGCAGCCACAGCTTGAAGATGTCGTTGTGACGACCGCACTGAATGACCTTGTCGCCGGTATCATAGCTCATGTCATATCATGGAAGGAGGACGAGGAGTACAAGCTGCATGTGGTCGAAGTCCTAACGCCCAAAACTCGTATGCGGCAACCATTCACGGATCTGTCGGTGCCAATAGTGGGTGCTCTCGCACCACGGCGAAGAGCAGAGCGAGTTCTGTGCAATTGCGGAGACGATCAGCTGGCCAAGTGTCACAATCTGTCTGTCACAAAGCTGAAGAAGTTCGAACTGAAAGAGTTGAATATCGAATGCAGCTTGGAAAATATCCACATCTCTAAAGTGTTCTCTATTGTCATCCAACTCGCAAATGTATGAATTTGGCCGATGTTTCGATGCACTTCTTCAGTGATTTTCAATTTGGCGTTCGGTGCAATGTGCATTCCTAGGCAATCGGATGCTGTTCTACTGCATTGTAATAGTGTTGAATGTACCGTACTTCAAGTGTCCAGTCATACATCAGGTGGTTATGTTGCCGGTGGAAGTCGTCGGAAGGAAGAAAGGGGACATTTAGAACTTCTATTACTCTAATCCAGGATCGGTTAAATGAAACCTAATAAACATGATGAAGCTAATATCTTATGTTCGGTACTTAACAAGCTTGAATATTAATATATGTATGTATGTTTAAAACAAAACATGGTAAATTAGTTACGTAGTAAATTAGTATCCACGATGAATTTTATATTCACAACAACAGCAACGGAAACAAAATATGAAGCTCAACAGCAACAGAAGCAATAGTGTTTGCAGTCCCGACTTCTACTGTTTCATTTATTTCATTAACGTGGCAACATTTGTGAAAACATCAGAAACATGATGAAGCTTTTTCTATATATGTCAAAATATATTTTCAAATATACGTCTGTTCGATTAAGATTTTTTACAAAATTGTTCGCCGACAAAATTTTGCTGTCCTTTGAATACATATATTTTTTAACCAATTCTACACAAAAATTATGGATTGTTCCGGTTGCCCTCGCAAAATAAGCCCCAGGACTGCTCCGTTCGGCGGATTTATGTGCAGCAACGACCATCTTCAATGTTATTTATGCGACGAACGTTCTCACGGAATTTGCGTGCTGTGCTTCACTGTGACTGGCTTTATGAAAATGGATTTGTGCGATACGATCTCGGAAGATGAAGCCAGTATGCCGTACTCAGGTTGGGGCACGGCCAGCACTTGTTCCAGCGTAGATTTTGGGAGCATCCACCAGAGAGAGAGAACCAGCTACATCGTCACCGACAACAATTGCTGTAGAACAAGAGTGTGTGAAGTGCAAGAAACGCAAATCGGTTGCCAGACGCTGAATGACACTCAACTGCTCCTGGCCAGGACTCGTGGCGCAGTTCCAAAAGCGAGTGATGTTAAAATTCTGCGGTTGCCACTAGAGTGCCCGCACTGCACCAATTGGACCTTCGTGTCGGATTTCAACAAGCACATGGCGATTGATCATCCCACTCTTCTGAGGGTGAAGATTTGGCCGCGCCAGTACAAGAGATTCTTCCTGGACCCGCGCAAGTCGTGCGTCGGCCGCAACACCACCAATCTTTTGTTTTTGTTAGGCGGCAAGATCACCGACCTGGGTAGCAGCGAGTTCAAGGACTTTTTGCCGATGGTCCTCATGAGCACCCGTGTGCCGATGGTTAACAATGCAGACGGCGACGGCAGTGGTTTCTTGATGATCTGGCTGACTGGCATCGTGCCCGAGGGGATGACGATGTATGCCAGCTTGACGGTGCGACTCCAATCGGAGCAAGATCCCATCTTCGGCATGGGGCACTCACTAGAGATATACTCTATCCGCGAATCGCAGGCCGCGATGGATGTGTTCAGGAGCGGGCAGAGGATGTTGCTGTCCCAAAAGGACGTAGAACTTCTGACTCCAGAGGGAAAAAACACGCTGGAGCTGCAGCTGGTGGTACAATAACGACTGTTTTTTCAAATAACCCTCCAAATGTAAGTCACACAACGGGACAATCTAAGATGAGCGAAAGACCGCGATAGACACTACAAAATTCAAACATGGAAATATAAATGTATTTTTGATGATTTTATTTTGTGCATTTTATTGACCCGTATATACAATGTAATATATATTTTTATAAAAGAATTAAATGTATCATATTTTATTCGATCTGCATTTTCATTGAGTGGCTTCTGGGGCTGTATAGGATGTCATTCGCATCATGAGCGAGCTCGAGAAGATTGGTCTGAAGGTGGCTCTAGCCGAAAACCAGCACCAAACAGTAGTGATACGAAGGTAAGTTTGTTTCTTGTATTATATTTTAATATAGAGCATGTTCTCATGTTTTTTTGCAATTTTTATTTATATTATACATAGTATGTTTATTGTATTGTGTATATATGAATATATGTATAAACTAAAGGGTGTGCCATCGCATGGTTTCTTTTTGATTGGTGAATTTTTCAGTATGTTGCATTGTAGAGTGCAGGTATTCATATTGTGTGTGTTGATGTGTTTCTGTGTTTACAGTGGAGGCCTACAATTGGAACATTTAATTTGCTTTTACATTTCATCTCTTTAATCAAACACACATCCTCAACACATTCTGGATAGCATTCTCTCTATCAAGTCCAACGCGATGGGTAACGATTGTGTTTCCGTCCTTTCTGAACTTCTACAACCCCACAAATCCATAACCACACCCCACGGTAACCTTCTATATGCAGAGTTGGGAAGTCTAGTTTACCAAATCCGGAATACAAGTATTACTAGGCTAAAATTGAACGTATAACTAAGGTTAATATAAAATTAAAATGTTCTTATGTTAAAATGTTATTTCGTATATTGTATCATGTTATAAGTCAAAGCTTACGGTGTAATTTGTTGTAATTGTTCAAATAAATAAATAAACACATCATTTTAATTCAGCTTTTGAATTTCATACTTACACATTGACAAAAATTGTTTTTGTATCTGTTTCATTTAATTTCTCTTAATAAAAATAGCAATTTTATCTTTAAGTACATCTCTTTTAATAACTCGTGATAAACATATTACAGAAATGTGATAACAAAATATTAAAATAAGTTAAAATTTCACAATAAAATAACAATATTCTTTTACAATTATAATTAATTAACAATGGACATAACTTACATTTAAATAAGGGGAAAATCTTTAATTAAATTTATAAAATATAAGTTAGAGAAGTTTTAGATAACTAAAATATGTTCTAAAATGAACACCATTTAAATTGAATTAGTTTAGTTTGGTTATTTTGGATGATTTTTAAAGAAGGGGAATATATTCTGTTAAAAATTGCAATATTAAAGGATTGCCTTAAATAGAAATCACACTTCTATTTCTATATTTAAATTTTAATACAATAACATTAACATGGTTTCTAAATTATGCCTGATTTTCGATTATATGGATGAAATAATCCAACAACAAGTAATCCATTTATAGAGACAATTAATATTGAACTAGTTTTGCCTTTTTTATTAATGCTAGTGATTTCAGTGATTGGAACTTATGACGGTTTCCTGTTTCGGACTCTTGGTGGTGGTGAGTTTTACATTTTGCTAAAGATTCATCATTCATCGTTTAATAATCTGAGCAGTACCGTTATGAGTGACGTACATGACTGACCATTCAATGACAATATAATAATATAATATAAATATTTAACCAAATATTACAATCCAACAAAAAACATAGAATTCAAAACAACAGCATCGTAAACTATGTATATATAGTATGCAGTATACAAAGGTACATTATATATGTATGTATATGTAATCAACTCATATACATATATACGATACGATATATATATTTGACTATATAACATACATATATGTATGAATGATTGCGTGATTGTGTGATCTTGGATGATATGCTTTTATTATGTTGTATAATTAATTAGTTGCTTTTGTTGTTTCATTTTATTTCTGTGTCTAATTTCACTAAATCAGTATATTAACTAAACTTAATTGCCGGTTCCGTTTGACTCCTTTTTTTGTTGTTGTTCCATCCGACGGGTGGAGCTGGAGCTGAGTTTGGATTCTACCAACTTCAACTTTCTGCAATCTGCCATTAAATGTTCTACCAATGAATACTGTTTTACTTAATGTTTCTGATCCTGAATCGTTTACAAATCATCGCCTAAGCGATGGATCATAGGGACCATAAGGCTGCCCTTCTGCATCATGCGTCCCTTGATGATGGGGCACATCTAAACGGAGGTCAAAGTTAAGTCACATCTTGATATTGCCTGTGTTCTTGTACCTTGTCCAGTTCTTGTTCCTTTCGGCTGTCGTGGGGAACGCCTTTTAAGCGCTTCGGTATGTACCCGGATGCAATTGTGTGCAATTGTAATGGTATGCATGTTGTGTGTGTGTGCTTTTTACGTAGGTGTTACTTTCATATGCTTCATGCTCGGCTCTCGTGTATCTGTGAGAGATTTTTATGGTATATCTGGATATGGATATCTTTTACTTGTTATTCTAGCTCTTTTCTACCCTAGCTTTAGACATACGGCCTTTACAACTCTGCTCTCATGCATTTGAAATCTGGCCACGATGTGTGGCGGAATTAGTGGAATTAGTTGATAAACCGCGTATTCTTTGCAGAGCATTCAATACTTTACATAGAGGCTTTATATGAAGGCAAAATATATAAAAATGATATTTAATTTTATAGTCACTTTTGTTTCTATCTCCCTGCTGATGTAAAGAAGGGAAATAAGAATGTTCGTATACAATAAACTCCATGAAAGCAATTTTACCTATCTTCTGATTGTTTCAGCGTCGTGCTGACCGACTGTAGTTACTTTCCTCACCTCCTTTTATTTCGAGCACTGCCATCTGCGTGTTTTCGTCGTCGTGTTCTGTTTGATGACGACGAACGTTGTTGTTGCCTTCAGTGAAAAAAGCTCAAACCCTAAAAGAGTTTTTCATCTTCTCTCCTGCTCTGGCTGATGCTGCGCTGATGTCGTATAAGTCTTTAAATTAGAACCCAAAATTGTATGTTACACCATCGCTTCAGTGCTGCTTCACTGAGACGGAGGTCTTTGGTAGCAGCCTGGATGTTGAGGACATTGTTCGGATAGACTTAGAGAAAAATGTCCAGCGTGTAGTAGTAGCTGTGTTGAATAAAATATGTAGTCTTATTCCGAGCAATATTCAAGATTTGCTTATGGACATTTGCTGTGTTCCTGGGGATCCTTCTCAGAGCAATCGATTCCGATTTGTACTCACTCAGCCACTGACTTGCAAGACTACAGTATAGCTACATATAGTATATTCCGAGGCACCAATGCTTCCTGCACTCTGTTGCACTCTATGCACCTACAAGAAGACGTTGACGCAGTCGGGTTCCATTCTTAGATAGAAGCGATCCGATTGCTCATGTGTGCGACGCACTTGATAACGTGCCAAGTCCATCAGTCGGTCCTGCTGCTTCTCGAAGCCCTCGGTGCCCTTGGAGCGCCACTGCAGCCACAGCTTGAAGATGTCGTTGTGACGACCGCACTGAATGACCTTGTCGCCGGTATCATAGCTCATGTCATATCATGGAAGGAGGACGAGGAGTACAAGCTGCATGTGGTCGAAGTCCTAACGCCCAAAACTCGTATGCGGCAACCATTCACGGATCTGTCGGTGCCAATAGTGGGTGCTCTCGCACCACGGCGAAGAGCAGAGCGAGTTCTGTGCAATTGCGGAGACGATCAGCTGGCCAAGTGTCACAATCTGTCTGTCACAAAGCTGAAGAAGTTCGAACTGAAAGAGTTGAATATCGAATGCAGCTTGGAAAATATCCACATCTCTAAAGTGTTCTCTATTGTCATCCAACTCGCAAATGTATGAATTTGGCCGATGTTTCGATGCACTTCTTCAGTGATTTTCAATTTGGCGTTCGGTGTAATGGGCGTTCCTAGGCAATCGGTTGCTGCTCTACTGCATTGTAATAATGTTGAATGTACCGTACTTCAAGTGTGCAGTCATACATCAGGTGGCTATGTTGCCGGTGGAAGTCGGTGGAAGGAAGAAAGGGGACATTTAGAACTTCTATTACTCTAATCCAGGATCGGTTAAATGAAACCTAATAAACATGATGAAGTTATTATCTTATGTTCGGTACTTAACAAGCTTGAATATTAATATATGTATGTATGTTTAAAACAAAACATACAAATTAGTAAATTAGTTACGTAGTAAATTAGTATCCACGATGAATTTTATATTCACAACAACAGTGACAGCAACGGAAACAAAATATGAAGCTCAACAGCAACAGAAGCAATAGTGTTTGCAGTCCCGACTTCTACTGTTTCATTTATTTCATTAACGTGGCAACATTTGTGAAAACATCAGAAACATGATGAAGCTTTTTCTATATATGTCAAAATATATTTTCAAATATACGTCTATTCGAATAAGATTTCTTATAAAATTGTTCGCCGACAAAATTTTGCTGTGCTTTGAATAGATATATTTTTCAACCAATTGTACACAAAAATTATGGATTGTTCCGGTTGCCCACGCAAAATAAGCCCCAGGACTGCTCCGTTCGGCGGATTTATGTGCAGCAACGACCATCTTCAATGTTATTTATGCGACGAACGTTCTCACGGAATTTGCGTGCTGTGCTTCACTGTGACTGGCTTTATGAAAATGGATTTCTGCGATACGATCTCGGAAGACGAAGTCAGTATGCCGTACTCAGGTTGGGGCACGACCAGCACTTGTTCCAGCGTAGATTTTGGGAGCATCCACCAGAGAGAGAGAACCAGCTACATCGTCACCGACAACAATTGCTGTAGAACAAGAGTGTGTGAAGTGCAAGAAACGCAAATCGGTTGCCAGACGCTGAATGACACTCAACTGCTCCTGGCCAGGACTCGTGGCGCAGTTCCAAAAGCGAGTGATGTTAAAATTCTGCGGTTGCCACTAGAGTGCCCGCACTGCACCAATTGGACCTTCGTGTCGGATTTCAACAAGCACATGGCGATTGATCATCCCACTCTTCTGAGGGTGAAGATTTGGCCGCGCCAGTACAAGAGATTCTTCCTGGACCCGCGCAAGTCGTGCGTCGGCCGCAACACCACCAATCTTTTGTTTTTGTTAGGCGGCAAGATCACCGACCTGGGTAGCAGCGAGTTCAAGGACTTTTTGCCGATGGTCCTCATGAGCACCCGTGTGCCGATGGTTAACAATGCAGACGGCGACGGCAGTGGTTTCTTGATGATCTGGCTGACTGGCATCGTGCCCGAGGGGATGACGATGTATGCCAGCTTGACGGTGCGACTCCAATCGGAGCAAGATCCCATCTTCGGCATGGGGCACTCACTAGAGATATACTCTATCCGCGAATCGCAGGCCGCGATGGATGTGTTCAGGAGCGGGCAGAGGATGTTGCTGTCCCAAAAGGACGTAGAACTTCTGACTCCAGAGGGAAAAAACACGCTGGAGCTGCAGCTGGTGGTACAATAACGACTGTTTTTTCAAATAACCCTCCAAATGTAAGTCACACAACGGGACAATCTAAGATGAGCGAAAGACCGCGATAGACACTACAAAATTCAACCATGGAAATATAAATGTATTTTTGATGATTTTATTTTGTGCATTTTATTGACCCGTATATACAATGTAATATATATTTTTATAAAACAATTAAAACGATACATTTTATTCGATCTGCATTTTCATTGAGTGGCTTCTGGGGCTGTATAGGATGTCATTCGCATCATGAGCGAGCTCGAGAAGATTGGTCTGAAGGTGGCTCTAGCCGAAAACCAGCACCAAACAGTAGTGATACGAAGGTAAGTTTGTTTCTTGTATTATATTTTAATATAGAGCATGTTCTCATGTTTTTTTTGCAATTTTTATTTATAATATACATAGTATGTTTATTGTATTGTGTATATATGAATATATGTATAAACTAAAGGGTGTGCCATCGCATGGTTTCTTTTTGATTGGTGAATTTTTCAGTATGTTTCATTGTAGAGTGCAGGTATTCATATTGTGAGTGTTGATGTGTTTCTGTGTTTACAGTGGAGGCCTACAATTGGAACATTTAATTTGCTTTTACATTTCATCTCTTTAATCAAACACACATCCTCAACACATTCTGGATAGCATTCTCTCTATCAAGTCCAACGCGATGGGTAACGATTGTGTTTCCGTCCTTTCTGAACTTCTACAACCCCACAAATCCATAACCACACCCCACGGTAACCTTCTATATGCAGAGTTGGGAAGTCTAGTTTACCAAATCCGGAATACAAGTATTACTAGGCTAAAATTAAACGTATAACTAAGGTTAATATAAAATTAAAATGTTCTTATGTTAAAATGTTATTTCGTATATTGTACCATGTTATAAGCCAAAGCTTACGGTGTAATTTGTTGTAATTGTGCAAATAAATAAATAAACACATAATTTTAAGCTTTTGAAGCTTTTGAATTTCATGTTTTTGTATCTCTTTCATTTCATTTCTCTTAATAAAAATAGCAATTTTATCTTTAAGTACATCTCTTTTAATAACTCGTGATAAACATATTACAGAAATGTGATAACAAAATATTAAAATAAGTTAAAATTTCACAATAAAATAACAATACAATTGTACAATTATAATTAATTAACAATGGACATAACTTACATTTAAAGTAAGGGGAAAATCTTTAATTAAATTTATAAAATATAAGTTAGAGAAGTTTCAGATAACTAAAATATGTTCTAAAATGAACAGTATTTAAACTGAATTAGTTTAGTTTGGTTATTTTGGATGATTTTTAAAGAAGGAGAATATATTCTGTTAAAAATTGCAATATTAAAGGATTGCTTTAAATAGAAATCACACTTCTATTTCTATATTTAAATTTTAATACATACATTTTAACATGGTTTCTAAATTATGCCTGATTTTCGATTATATGGATGAAATAATCCAACAACAAGTAATCCATTTATAGAGACAATTAACATTGAACATTGAACTAGTTTTGGATTTTTTATTAATGCTAGTGATTTCAGTGATTGGAACTTATGACGGTTTCCTGTTTCGGACTCTTGGGGGTGAGTTTTACAGTTTGCTAAAGATTCATCATTCATCGTTTAATAATCTGAGCAGTACCGTTATGTCTGACGTACATGACTGACCTTTCAATGACAATATAATAATATAATATAAATATTTAACAAAATATTAGAATCCAACAAAAAACATAGAATTCAAAACAACAGCATCGTAAACTATGTATATATAGTATGCAGTATACAAAGGTACATTATATATGTATGTATATGTAATCAACTCATATACATATATACGATACGATATATATATTTGACTATATAATATACATATGTATATGAATGAATGATTGCGTGATTGTGTGATCTTGGATGATATGCTTTTATTATGTTGTATAATTAATTAGTTGCTTTTGTTGTTTCATTTTATTTCTGTGTCTGATTTCACTAAATCAGTATATTAACTAAACTTAATTGCCGGTTCCGTTTGACTCCCTTTTTTGTTGTTGTTCAATCCGGCGGGTGGAGCTGGAGCTGAGTTTGGAAATTCAACCAACTTCAACCTTCTGCAATCTGCCATTAAATGTTCTACCAATGAATACTCTTTTACTTAATGTTTCTGATCCTGAATCCTTTACAAATCATCGCCTAAGCGATGGATCTCATCGAGCATGAAGTCCACATCATTTTCGGTAACCGCCGCAGATAGAAGATCGATCGGAAGAAGTTTGGTCGACGATCGTCCGGTTGGTAGCCGACCATAAGGCTGTCCTTCTGCACCATGCGTCCCTTGATGATGTGACACATCTAAACGAAGGTTAAAGTTAAGTCACATCTAGATATTGCCTGTGTTCTTGTACCTTGTCCAGTTCTTGTTCCTTTCGGCTGTCGTGGGGAACGCCTTTCAAGCGCTTCGGTATGTACCCGGATGCAATTGTGTGCAATTGTAATGGTATGCATGTTGTGTGTGTGTGCTTTTTACGTAGGTGTTACTTTCATATGCTTCATGCTCGGCTCTCGTGTATCTGTGAGAGATTTTTATGGTATATCTGGATATGGATATCTTTTACTTGTTATTCTAGCTCTTTTCTACCCTAGCTTTAGACATACGGCCTTTACAACTCTGCTCTCATGCATTTGAAATCTGGCCACGATGTGTGGCGGAATTAGTGGAATTAGTTGATAAACCGCGTATTCTTTGCAGAGCATTCAATACTTTACATAGAGGCTTTATATGAAGGCAAAAAATATAAAAATGATATTTAATTTTATAGTCACTTTTGTTTCTATCTCCCTGCTGATGTAAAGAAGGGAAATAAGAATGTTCGTATACAATAAACTCCATGAAAGCAATTTTACCTATTTTCTTATTGTTTCAGCGTCGTGCTGACCGACTGTAGTTACTTTCCGCACCTCCTTCTATTTCGTGCACTGTCATCAGCGTGTTTTCGTCGTCGTGTTCTGTTTGATAACGACGAACGTTGTTGTTGCCTTCAGTGAAAAAAGCTCAAACCCTAAAAGAGTTTTTCATCTTCTCTCCTGCTCTGGCTGATGCTGCGCTGATGTCGTATAAGTCTTTAAATTAGAACCCAAAATTGTATGTTACACCATCGCTTCAGTGCTGCTTCACTGAGACGGAGGTCTTTGGTAGCAGCCTGGATGTTGAGGACATTGTTCGGATAGACTTAGAGAAAAATGTCCAGCGTGTAGTAGTAGCTGTGTTGAATAAAATATGTAGTCTTATTCCGAGCAATATTCAAGATTTGCTTATGGACATTTGCTGTGTTCCTGGGGATCCTTCTCAGAGCAATCGATTCCGATTTGTACTCACTCAGCCACTGACTTGCAAGACTACAGTATAGCTACATATAGTATATTCCGAGGCACCAATGCTTCCTGCACTCTGTTGCACTCTATGCACCTACAAGAAGACGTTGACGCAGTCGGGTTCCATTCTTAGATAGAAGCGATCCGATTGCTCATGTGTGCGACGCACTTGATAACGTGCCAAGTCCATCAGTCGGTCCTGCTGCTTCTCGAAGCCCTTGGAGCGCCACTGCAGCCACAGCTTGAAGATGTCGTTGTGACGACCGCACTGAATGACCTTGTCGCCGGTATCATAGCTCATGTCATATCATGGAAGGAGGACGAGGAGTACAAGCTGCATGTGGTCGAAGTCCTAACGCCCAAAACTCACGGATTCACGGATCTGTCGGTGCCAATAGTGGGTGCTCTCGCACCACGGCGAAGAGCAGAGCGAGTTCTGTGCAATTGCGGAGACGATCAGCTGGCCAAGTGTCACAATCTGTCTGTCACAAAGCTGAAGAAGTTCGAACTGAAAGAGTTGAATATCGAATGCAGCTTGGAAAATATCCACATCTCTAAAGTGTGCTCTATTGACATCCAACTCGCAAATGTATGAATTTGGCCGATGTTTCGATGCACTTCTTCAGTGATTTTCAATTTGGCGTTCGGTGTAATGGGCGTTCCTAGGCAATCGGTTGCTGTTCTACTGCATTGTAATAATGTTGAATGTACCGTACTTCAAGTGTGCAGTCATACATCAGGTGGCTATGTTGCCGGTGGAAGTCGGTGGAAGGAAGAAAGGGACATTTAGAACTTCTATTACTCTAATCCAGGATCGGTTAAATGAAACCTAATAAACATGATGAAGTTATTATCTTATGTTCAGTACTTAACAAGCTTGAATATTAATATATGTATGTATGTTTAAAACAAAACATGGTAAATTAGTTACGTAGTAAATTAGTATCCACGATGAATTTTATATTCACAACAACAGTGACAGCAACGGAAACAAAATATGAAGCTCAACAGCAACAGAAGCAATAGTGTTTGCAGTCCCGACTTCTACTGTTTCATTTATTTCATTAACGTGGCAACATTTGTGAAAACATCAGAAACATGATGTAGCTTTTTCAATATAAGTCAAAATATATTTTCAAATATACGTCTGTTCGAATAAGATTTCTTATAAAATTGTTCGCCGACAAAATTTTGCTGTGCTTTGAATAGATATATTTTTCAACCAATTGTACACAAAAATTATGGATTGTTCCGGTTGCCCTCGCAAAATAAGCCCCAGGACTGCTCCGTTCGGCGGATTTATGTGCAGCAACGACCACCTTCAATGTTATTTATGCGACGAACGTTCTCACGGAATTTGCGTGCTGTGCTTCACTGTGACTGGCTTTATGGAAATGGATTTGTGCGATACGATCTCGGAAGACGAAGCCAGTATGCCGTACTCAGGTTGGGGCACGGCCAGCACTTGTTCCAGCGTAGATTTTGGGAGCATCCACCAGAGAGAGAGAACCAGCTACATCGTCACCGACAACAATTGCTGTAGAACAAGAGTGTGTGAAGTGCAAGAAACGCAAATCGGTTGCCAGGCGCTGAATGACACTCAACTGCTCCTGGCCAGGACTCGTGGCGCAGTTCCAAAAGCGAGTGATGTTAAAATTCTGCGGTTGCCACTAGAGTGCCCGCACTGCACCAATTGGACCTTCGTGTCGGATTTCAACAAGCACATGGCGATTGATCATCCCACTCTTCTGAGGGTGAAGATTTGGCCGCGCCAGTACAAGAAATTCTTCCTGGACCCGCGCAAGTCGTGCGTCGGCCGCAACACCACCAATCTTTTGTTTTTGTTAGGCGGCAAGATCACCGACCTGGGTAGCAGCGAGTTCAAGGACTTTTTGCCGATGGTCCTCATGAGCACCCGTGTGCCGATGGTTAACAATGCAGACGGCGACGGCAGTGGTTTCTTGATGATCTGGCTGACTGGCATCGTGCCCGAGGGGATGACGATGTATGCCAGCTTGACGGTGCGACTCCAATCGGAGCAAGATCCCATCTTCGGCATGGGGCACTCACTAGAGATATACTCTATCCGCGAATCGCAGGCCGCGATGGATGTGTTCAGGAGCGGGCAGAGGATGTTGCTGTCCCAAAAGGACGTAGAACTTCTGACTCCAGAGGGAAAAAACACGCTGGAGCTGCAGCTGGTGGTACAATAACGACTGTTTTTTCAAATAACCCTCCAAATGTAAGTCACACAACGGGACAATCTAAGATGAGCGAAAGACCGCGATAGACACTACAAAATTCAACCATGCAAATTTAAATGTATTTTTGATGATTTTATTTTGTGCGTTTTATTGACCCGTATATACAATGTAATATATATTTTTATAAAACAATTAAAACGATACATTTTATTCGATCTGCATTTTCATTGAGTGGCTTCTGGGGCTGTATAGGATGTCATTCGCATCATGTGCGAGCTCGAGAAGATTGGTCTGAAGGTGGCTCTAGCCGAAAACCAGCACCAAACAATAGTGATACGAAGGTAAGTTTGTTTCTTGTATTATATTTTAATATAGAGCATGGTCTCATGTTTTTTTTGCAATTTTTATTTGTAATATATACAGTATGTTTATTGTATATATATGAATATATAAACTAAAGGGTGTGCCATCGCATGGTTTCTTTTTGATTGGTGAATTTTTCAGTATGTTGCATTGTAGAGTGCAGGTATTCATATTGTGTGTGTTGATGTGTTTCTGTGTTTACAGTGGAGGCCTACAATTGGAACATTTAATTTGCTTTTACATTTCATCTCTTTAATCAAACACACATCCTCAACACATTCTGGATAGCATTCTCTCTATCAAGTCCAACGCGATGGGTAACGATTGTGTTTCCGTCCTTTCTGAACTTCTACAACCCCACAAATCCATAACCACACCCCACGGTAACCTTCTATATGCAGAGTTGGGAAGTCTAGTTTACCAAATCCGGAATACAAGTATTACTAGGCTAAAATTAAACGTATAACTAAGGTTAATATAAAATTAAAATGTTCTTATGTTAAAATGTTATTTCGTATATTGTACCATGTTATAAGCCAAAGCTTACGGTGTAATTTGTTGTAATTGTTGAAATAAATAAATAAACACATCATTTTAATTCAGCTTTTGAATTTCATACTTACACATTGACAAAAATTGTTTTTGTATCTGTTTCATTTAATTTCTCTTAATAAAAATAGCAATTTTATCTTTAAGTACATCTCTTTTAATAACTCGTGAAAAACATATTACAGAAATGTGATAACAAAATATTAAAATAAGTTAAAATTTCACAATAAAATAACAATACAATTGTACAATTATAATTAATTAACAATGGACATAACTTACATTTAAATAAGGGGAAAATCTTTAATTAAATTTATAAAATATAAGTTAGAGAAGTTTCAGATAACTAAAATATGTTCTAAAATGAACAGTATTTAAACTGAATTAGTTTAGTTTGGTTATTTTGGATGATTTTTAAAGAAGGAGAATATATTCTGTTAAAAATTGCAATATTAAAGGATTGCCTTAAATAGAAATCACACTTCTATTTCTATATTTAAATTATAATACAATAACATTAACATGGTATCTAAATTATGGCTGATTTTCGATTATATGGATGAAATAATCCAACAACAAGTAATCCATTTATAGAGACAATTAACATTGAACTAGTTTTGGCTTTTTTATTAATGCTAGTGATTTCAGTGATTGGAACTTATGACGGTTTCCTGTTTCGGACTCTTGGTGGTGAATTTTACATTTTGCTAAAGATTCATCATTCATCGTTTAATAATCTGAGCAGTACCGTTATGACTGACGTACATGACTGACCTTTCAATGACAACATAATAATATAATATAAATATTTAACAAAATATTAGAATCCAACAAAAAACATAGAATTCAAAACAACAGCATCGTAAACTATGTATATATAGTATGCAGTATACAAAGGTACATTATATATGTATATGTAATCAACTCATATACATATATACGATACGATATATATATTTGACTATATAATATACATATGTATATGAATGAATGATTGCGTGATTGTGTGATCTTGGATGATATGCTTTTATTATGTTGTATAATTAATTAGTTGCTTTTGTTGTTTCATTTTATTTCTGTGTCTAATTTCACTAAATCAGTATATTAACTAAACTTAATTGCCGGTTCCGTTTGACTCCCTTTTTTGTTGTTGTTCAATCCGGCGGGTGGAGCTGGAGCTGAGTTTGGAAACTCAACCAACATCTTTTTCGGTAACCGCCGCAGATAGATGATCGATCGGAAGAAGTTTGGTCGACGATCGTCCGGTTGGTAGCCGACCATAAGGCTGTCCTTCTGCACCATGCGTCCCTTGATGATGGGACACATCTAAACGAAGGTTAAAGTTAAGTCACATCTAGATATTGCCTGTGTTCTTGTACCTTGTCCAGTTCTTGTTCCTTTCGGCTGTCGTGGGGAACGCCTTTCAAGCGCTTCGGTATGTACCCGGATGCAATTGTGTGCATTTGTAATGGTATGCATGTTGTGTGTGTGTGCTTTTTACGTAGGTGTTACTTTCATATGCTTCATGCTCGGCTCTCGTGTATCTGTGAGAGATTTTTATGGTATATCTGGATATGGATATCTTTTACTTGTTATTCTAGCTCTTTTCTACCCTAGCTTTAGACATACGGCCTTTACAACTCTGCTCTCATGCATTTGAAATCTGGCCACGATGTGTGGCGGAATTAGTGGAATTAGTTGATAAACCGCGTATTCTTTGCAGAGCATTCAATACTTCACATAGAGGCTTTATATGAAGGCAAAAAATATAAAAATGATATTTAATTTTATAGTCACTTTTGTTTCTATCTCCCTGCTGATGTAAAGAAGGGAAATAAGAATGTTCGTATACAATAAACTCCATGAAAGCAATTTTACCTATTTTCTTATTGTTTCAGCGTCGTGCTGACCGACTGTAGTTACTTTCCGCACCTCCTTCTATTTCGTGCACTGTCATCAGCGTGTTTTCGCCGTCGTGTTCTGTTTGATAACGACGAACGTTGTTGTTGCCTTCAGTGAAAAAAGCTCAAACCCTAAAAGCGTTTTTCATCTTCTCTCCTGCTCTGGCTGATGCTGCGCTGATGTCGTATAAGCTTTAAATTAGAACCCAACAATTTATGTTACACCATCGCTTCAGTGCTGCTTCACTGAGGCGGAGGTCTTTGGTAGCAGCCTGGATGTTGAGGACATTGTTCGGATGAGCTTAGAGAAAAATGTCCAGCGTGTAGTAGTAGCTGTGTTGAATAAAATATGTAGTCTTATTCCGAGCAATATTCAAGATTTGTTTAGTCTCAGCCACTGACTTGCAAGACTACAGTATAGCTACATATAGTATATTCCGAGGCACCAATGCTTCCTGCACTCTGTTGCACTCTATGCACCTACAAGGAGACGTTGACGCACTCGGGCTCCATTATTAGATAGAAGCGATCCGATTGCTCATGTGTGCGACGCACTTGATAACGTGCCAAGTCCATCAGTCGGTCCTGCTGCTTCTCGAAGCCCTCGGTGCCCTTGGAGCGCCACTGCAGCCACAGCTTGAAGATGTCGTTGTGACGACCGCACTGAATGACCTTGTCGCCGGTATCATAGCTCATGTGATATCATGGAAGGAGGACGAGGAGTACAAGCTGCATGTGGTCGAAGTCCTAACGCCCAAAACTCGTATGCGGCAACCATTCACGGATCTGTCGGTGCCAATAGTGGGTGCTCTCGCACCACGGCGAAGAGCAGAGCGAGTTCTGTGCAATTGCGGAGACGATCAGCTGGCCAAGTGTCACAATCTGTCTGTCACAAAGCTGAAGAAGTTCGAACTGAAAGAGTTGAATATCGAATGCAGCTTGGAAAATATCCACTTCGTAGTGCTTTTGTTACACAGAGTCTAAAGTGTTCTCTATTGTCATCCAACTCGCAAATGTATGAATTTGGCCGATGTTTCGATGCACTTCTTCAGTGATTTTCAATTTGGCGTTCGGTGTAATGGGCGTTCCTAGGCAATCGGATGCTGTTCTACTGCATTGTAATAATGTTGAATGTACCGTACTTCAAGTGTGCAGTCATACATCAGGTGGCTATGTTGCCGGTGGAAGGAAGAAAGGGGACATTTAGAACTTCTATTACTCTAATCCAGGATCGGTTAAATGAAACCTAATAAACATGATGAAGTTATTATCTTATGTTCGGTACTTAACAAGCTTGAATATTAATATATGTATGTATGTTTAAAACAAAACATGGTAAATTAGTTACGTAGTAAATTAGTATCCACGATGAATTTTATATTCACAACAACAGTGACAGCAACGGAAACAAAATATGAAGCTCAACAGCAACAGAAGCAATAGTGTTTGCAGTCCCGACTTCTACTGTTTCATTTATTTCATTAACGTGGCAACATTTGTGAAAACATCAGAAACATGATGTAGCTTTTTCTATATACGTCAAAATATATTTTCAAATATACGTCTGTTCGAATAAGATTTCTTATAAAATTGTTCGCCGACAAAATTTTGCTGTGCTTTGAATAGATATATTTTTCAACCAATTGTACACAAAAATTATGGATTGTTCCGGTTGCCCTCGCAAAATAAGCCCCAGGACTGCTCCGTTCGGCGGATTTATGTGCAGCAACGACCATCTTCAATGTTATTTATGCGACGAACGTTCTCACGGAATTTGCGTGCTGTGCTTCACTGTGACTGGCTTTATGAAAATGGATTTCTGCGATACGATCTCGGAAGACGAAGTCAGTATGCCGTACTCAGGTTGGGGCACGACCAGCACTTGTTCCAGCGTAGATTTTGGGAGCATCCACCAGAGAGAGAGAACCAGCTACATCGTCACCGACAACAATTGCTGTAGAACAAGAGTGTGTGAAGTGCAAGAAACGCAAATCGGTTGCCAGACGCTGAATGACACTCAACTGCTCCTGGCCAGGACTCGTGGCGCAGTTCCAAAAGCGAGTGATGTTAAAATTCTGCGGTTGCCACTAGAGTGCCCGCACTGCACCAATTGGACCTTCGTGTCGGATTTCAACAAGCACATGGCGATTGATCATCCCACTCTTCTGAGGGTGAAGATTTGGCCGCGCCAGCACAAGAGATTCTTCCTGGACCCGCGCAAGTCGTGCGTCGGCCGCAACACCACCAATCTTTTGTTTTTGTTAGGCGGCAAGATCACCGACCTGGGTAGCAGCGAGTTCAAGGACTTTTTGCCAATGGTCCTCATGAGCACCCGTGTGCCGATGGTTAACAATGCAGACGGCGACGGCAGTGGTTTCTTGATGATCTGGCTGACTGGCATCGTGCCCGAGGGGATGACGATGTATGCCAGCTTGACGGTGCGACTCCAATCGGAGCAAGATCCCATCTTCGGCATGGGGCACTCACTAGAGATATACTCTATCCGCGAATCGCAGGCCGCGATGGATGTGTTCAGGAGCGGGCAGAGGATGTTGCTGTCCCAAAAGGACGTAGAACTTCTGACTCCAGAGGGAAAAAACACGCTGGAGCTGCAGCTGGTGGTACAATAACGGCTGTTTTTTCAAATAACCCTCCAAATGTAAGTCACACAACGGGACAATCTAAGATGAGCGAAAGACCGCGATAGACACTACAAAATTCAACCATGCAAATTTAAATGTATTTTTGATGATTTTATTTTGTGCGTTTTATTGACCCGTATATACAATGTAATATATATTTTTATAAAACAATTAAAACGATACATTTTATTCGATCTGCATTTTCATTGAGTGGCTTCTGGGGCTGTATAGGATGTCATTCGCATCATGTGCGACCTCGGGAAGATTGGTCCGAAGGTGGCTCTAGCCGAAAACCAGCACCAAACAGTAGTGATACGAAGGTAAGTTTGTTTCTTGTATTATATTTTAATATAGAGCATGTTCTCATGTTTTTTTGCAATTTTTATTTATAACATACATAGTATGTTTATTGTATATATATGAATATATGTATAAACTAAAGGGTGTGCCATCGCATGGTTTCTTTTTGGTTGGTAATTTTTTCAGTATGTTTCATTGTAGAGTGCAGGTATTCATATTGTGTGTGTTACAGTGGAGTTTCTGTGTGTTTCTGTGTTTACAGTGGAGGCCTACAATTGGAACATTTAATTTGCTTTTACATTTCATCTCTTTAATCAAACACACATCCTCAACACATTCTGGATAGCATTCTCTCTATCAAGTCCAACGCGATGGGTAACGATTGTGTTTCCGTCTTTTCTGAACTACAACCCCACAAATCCATAACCACACCCCACGGTAACCTTCTATATGCAGAGTTGGGAAGTCTAGTTTACCAAATCCGGAATACAAGTATTACTAGGCTAAAATTAAACGTATAACTAAGGTTAATATAAAATTAAAATGATCTTATGTTAAAATGTTATTTCGAACATTGTACCATGTTATAAGTCTTCCAATGCTTACGGTGTAATTTGTTGTAATTGTGCAAATAAATAAATAAACACATAATTTTAAGCTTTTGAAGCTTTTGAATTTCATGTTTTTGTATCTCTTTCATTTCATTTCTCTTAATAAAAATAGCAATTTTATCTTTAAGTACATCTCTTTTAATAACTCGTGATAAACATATTACAAAAATATGATAACAATATATTAAAATAAGTTAAAATTTCACAATAAAATAAAAATACAATTGTGTCCAATTAACAATGGACATAACTTACATTTAAAGTAAGGGGAAAATCTTTAATTAAATTTATAAAATATAAGTTAGAGAAGTTTCAGATAACTAAAATATGTTCTAAAATGAACAGTATTTAAACTGAATTAGTTTAGTTTGATTATTTTGGATGATTTTTAAAGAAGGAGAATATATTCTGTTAAAAATTGCAATATTAAAAGATTGCCTTAAATAGAAATCACACTTCTATTTCTATATTTAAATTATAATACAATAACATTAACATGGTTTCTAAATTATGCCTGATTTTCGATTATATGGATGAAATAATCCAACAACAAGTAATCCATTTATAGAGACAATTAACATTGAACTAGTTTTGGCTTTTTTATTAATGCTAGTGATTTCAGTGATTGGAACTTATGACGGTTTCCTGTTTCGGACTCTTGGTGGTGCGTTTTACATTTTGCTAAAGATTCATCATTCATCGTTTAATAATCTGAGCAGTACCGTTATGACTGACGTACATGACTGACCTTTCAATGACAACATAATAATATAATATAAATATTTAACAAAATATTAGAATCCAACAAAAAACATAGAATTCAAAACAACAGCATCGTAAACTATGTATATATAGTATGCAGTATACAAAGGTACATTATATATGTATGTATATGTAATCAACTCATATACATATATACGATACGATATATATATTTGACTATATAATATACATATGTATATGTATGAATGATTGCGTGATTGTGTGATCTTGGATGATATGCTTTTATTATGTTGTATAATTAATTAGTTGCTTTTGTTGTTTCATTTTATTTCTGTGTCTAATTTCACTAAATCAGTATATTATCTAAACTTAATTGCCGGTTCCGTTTGACTCCTTTTTTTTGTTGTTGTTCCATCCGGCGGGTGGAGCTGGAGCTGAGTTTGGAAACTCAACCAACATCTTTTTCGGTAACCGCCGCAGATAGATGATCGATCGGAAGAAGTTTGGTCGACGATCGTCCGGTTGGTAGCCGACCATAAGGCTGTCCTTCTGCACCATGCGTCCCTTGATGATGTGACACATCTAAACGAAGGTTAAAGTTAAGTCACATCTAGATATTGCCTGTTTTCTTGTACCTTGTCCAGTTCTTGTTCCTTTCGCCCGCCGTGAGGAACACCTCTCATGCGCTTCGGTATGTACCAGAAGGAGACGTTGACGCACTCGGGTTCCATTCTTAGATAGAAGCGATCCGATTGCTCACGTATGCGACGCACTTGATAACGTACCAAGTCCATCAGTCGGTCCTGCTGCTTCTCGAAGCCCTCGGTGCCCTTGGAGCGCCACTGCAGCCACAGCTTGAAGATGTCGTTGTGACGACCGCACTGAATGACCTTGTTGCCGGTATCATAGCTCATGTCATATCATGGAAGGAGGACGAGGAGTGCAAGCTGCATGTGGTCGAAGCCCTAACGACCAAAACTCGTATGCGGCAACCATTCACGGATCTGTCGGTGCCAATAGTGGGTGCTCTCGCACCACGGCGAAGAGCAGAGCGAGTTCTGTGCAATTGCGGAGACGATCAGCTGGCCAAGTGTCACAATCTGTCTGTCACAAAGCTGAAGAAGTTCGAACTGAAAGAGTTGAATATCGAATGCAGCTTGGAAAATATCCACTTCGTAGTGCTTTTGTTACACAGAGTCTAAAGTGTTCTCTAATGTCATCCAACTCGCCAATGTATGAATTTGGCCGATGTTTCGATGCACTTCTTCAGTGATTTTCAATTTGGCGTTCGGTGTAATGGGCGTTCCTAGGCAATCGGTTGCTCCTCTACTGCATTGTAATAATGTTGAATGTACCGTACTTCAAGTGTGCAGTCATACATCAGGTGGCTATGTTGCCGGTGGAAGTCGGCGGAAGGAAGAAAGGGGACATTTAGAACTTCTATTACTCTAATCCAGGATCGGTTAAATGAAACCTAATAAACATGATGAAGTTATTATCTTATGTTCAGTACTTAACAAGCTTGAATATTAATATATGTATGTATGTTTAAAACAAAACATGGTAAATTAGTTACGTAGTAAATTAGTATCCACGATGAATTTTATATTCACAACAACAGTGACAGCAACGGAAACAAAATATGAAGCTCAACAGCAACAGAAGCAATAGTGTTTGCAGTCCCGACTTCTACTGTTTCATTTATTTCATTAACGTGGCAACATTTGTGAAAACATCAGAAACATGATGTAGCTTTTTCTATATACGTCAAAATATATTTTCAAATATACGTCTGTTCGAATAAGATTTCTTATAAAATTGTTCGCCGACAAAATTTTGCTGTGCTTTGAATAGATATATTTTTCAACCAATTGTACACAAAAATTATG
Source organism: Myopa testacea (assembly GCA_949629155.1). Taxonomy (NCBI): domain Eukaryota; kingdom Metazoa; phylum Arthropoda; class Insecta; order Diptera; family Conopidae; genus Myopa; species Myopa testacea. The sequence goes on along the minus strand of OX451348.1, from coordinate 36,560,938 downwards.
GATTGTTCCGGTTGCCCTCGCAAAATAAGCCCCAGGACTGCTCCGTTCGGCGGATTTATGTGCAGCAACGACCATCTTCAATGTTATTTATGCGACGAACGTTCTCACGGAATTTGCGTGCTGTGCTTCACTGTGACTGGCTTTATGAAAATGGATTTCTGCGATACGATCTCGGAAGACGAAGTCAGTATGCCGTACTCAGGTTGGGGCACGACCAGCACTTGTTCCAGCGTAGATTTTGGGAGCATCCACCAGAGAGAGAGAACCAGCTACATCGTCACCGACAACAATTGCTGTAGAACAAGAGTGTGTGAAGTGCAAGAAACGCAAATCGGTTGCCAGACGCTGAATGACACTCAACTGCTCCTGGCCAGGACTCGTGGCGCAGTTCCAAAAGCGAGTGATGTTAAAATTCTGCGGTTGCCACTAGAGTGCCCGCACTGCACCAATTGGACCTTCGTGTCGGATTTCAACAAGCACATGGCGATTGATCATCCCACTCTTCTGAGGGTGAAGATTTGGCCGCGCCAGCACAAGAGATTCTTCCTGGACCCGCGCAAGTCGTGCGTCGGCCGCAACACCACCAATCTTTTGTTTTTGTTAGGCGGCAAGATCACCGACCTGGGTAGCAGCGAGTTCAAGGACTTTTTGCCAATGGTCCTCATGAGCACCCGTGTGCCGATGGTTAACAATGCAGACGGCGACGGCAGTGGTTTCTTGATGATCTGGCTGACTGGCATCGTGCCCGAGGGGATGACGATGTATGCCAGCTTGACGGTGCGACTCCAATCGGAGCAAGATCCCATCTTCGGCATGGGGCACTCACTAGAGATATACTCTATCCGCGAATCGCAGGCCGCGATGGATGTGTTCAGGAGCGGGCAGAGGATGTTGCTGTCCCAAAAGGACGTAGAACTTCTGACTCCAGAGGGAAAAAACACGCTGGAGCTGCAGCTGGTGGTACAATAACGGCTGTTTTTTCAAATAACCCTCCAAATGTAAGTCACACAACGGGACAATCTAAGATGAGCGAAAGACCGCGATAGACACTACAAAATTCAACCATGCAAATTTAAATGTATTTTTGATGATTTTATTTTGTGCGTTTTATTGACCCGTATATACAATGTAATATATATTTTTATAAAACAATTAAAACGATACATTTTATTCGATCTGCATTTTCATTGAGTGGCTTCTGGGGCTGTATAGGATGTCATTCGCATCATGTGCGACCTCGGGAAGATTGGTCCGAAGGTGGCTCTAGCCGAAAACCAGCACCAAACAGTAGTGATACGAAGGTAAGTTTGTTTCTTGTATTATATTTTAATATAGAGCATGTTCTCATGTTTTTTTGCAATTTTTATTTATAACATACATAGTATGTTTATTGTATATATATGAATATATGTATAAACTAAAGGGTGTGCCATCGCATGGTTTCTTTTTGGTTGGTAATTTTTTCAGTATGTTTCATTGTAGAGTGCAGGTATTCATATTGTGTGTGTTACAGTGGAGTTTCTGTGTGTTTCTGTGTTTACAGTGGAGGCCTACAATTGGAACATTTAATTTGCTTTTACATTTCATCTCTTTAATCAAACACACATCCTCAACACATTCTGGATAGCATTCTCTCTATCAAGTCCAACGCGATGGGTAACGATTGTGTTTCCGTCTTTTCTGAACTACAACCCCACAAATCCATAACCACACCCCACGGTAACCTTCTATATGCAGAGTTGGGAAGTCTAGTTTACCAAATCCGGAATACAAGTATTACTAGGCTAAAATTAAACGTATAACTAAGGTTAATATAAAATTAAAATGATCTTATGTTAAAATGTTATTTCGAACATTGTACCATGTTATAAGTCTTCCAATGCTTACGGTGTAATTTGTTGTAATTGTGCAAATAAATAAATAAACACATAATTTTAAGCTTTTGAAGCTTTTGAATTTCATGTTTTTGTATCTCTTTCATTTCATTTCTCTTAATAAAAATAGCAATTTTATCTTTAAGTACATCTCTTTTAATAACTCGTGATAAACATATTACAAAAATATGATAACAATATATTAAAATAAGTTAAAATTTCACAATAAAATAAAAATACAATTGTGTCCAATTAACAATGGACATAACTTACATTTAAAGTAAGGGGAAAATCTTTAATTAAATTTATAAAATATAAGTTAGAGAAGTTTCAGATAACTAAAATATGTTCTAAAATGAACAGTATTTAAACTGAATTAGTTTAGTTTGATTATTTTGGATGATTTTTAAAGAAGGAGAATATATTCTGTTAAAAATTGCAATATTAAAAGATTGCCTTAAATAGAAATCACACTTCTATTTCTATATTTAAATTATAATACAATAACATTAACATGGTTTCTAAATTATGCCTGATTTTCGATTATATGGATGAAATAATCCAACAACAAGTAATCCATTTATAGAGACAATTAACATTGAACTAGTTTTGGCTTTTTTATTAATGCTAGTGATTTCAGTGATTGGAACTTATGACGGTTTCCTGTTTCGGACTCTTGGTGGTGCGTTTTACATTTTGCTAAAGATTCATCATTCATCGTTTAATAATCTGAGCAGTACCGTTATGACTGACGTACATGACTGACCTTTCAATGACAACATAATAATATAATATAAATATTTAACAAAATATTAGAATCCAACAAAAAACATAGAATTCAAAACAACAGCATCGTAAACTATGTATATATAGTATGCAGTATACAAAGGTACATTATATATGTATGTATATGTAATCAACTCATATACATATATACGATACGATATATATATTTGACTATATAATATACATATGTATATGTATGAATGATTGCGTGATTGTGTGATCTTGGATGATATGCTTTTATTATGTTGTATAATTAATTAGTTGCTTTTGTTGTTTCATTTTATTTCTGTGTCTAATTTCACTAAATCAGTATATTATCTAAACTTAATTGCCGGTTCCGTTTGACTCCTTTTTTTTGTTGTTGTTCCATCCGGCGGGTGGAGCTGGAGCTGAGTTTGGAAACTCAACCAACATCTTTTTCGGTAACCGCCGCAGATAGATGATCGATCGGAAGAAGTTTGGTCGACGATCGTCCGGTTGGTAGCCGACCATAAGGCTGTCCTTCTGCACCATGCGTCCCTTGATGATGTGACACATCTAAACGAAGGTTAAAGTTAAGTCACATCTAGATATTGCCTGTTTTCTTGTACCTTGTCCAGTTCTTGTTCCTTTCGCCCGCCGTGAGGAACACCTCTCATGCGCTTCGGTATGTACCAGAAGGAGACGTTGACGCACTCGGGTTCCATTCTTAGATAGAAGCGATCCGATTGCTCACGTATGCGACGCACTTGATAACGTACCAAGTCCATCAGTCGGTCCTGCTGCTTCTCGAAGCCCTCGGTGCCCTTGGAGCGCCACTGCAGCCACAGCTTGAAGATGTCGTTGTGACGACCGCACTGAATGACCTTGTTGCCGGTATCATAGCTCATGTCATATCATGGAAGGAGGACGAGGAGTGCAAGCTGCATGTGGTCGAAGCCCTAACGACCAAAACTCGTATGCGGCAACCATTCACGGATCTGTCGGTGCCAATAGTGGGTGCTCTCGCACCACGGCGAAGAGCAGAGCGAGTTCTGTGCAATTGCGGAGACGATCAGCTGGCCAAGTGTCACAATCTGTCTGTCACAAAGCTGAAGAAGTTCGAACTGAAAGAGTTGAATATCGAATGCAGCTTGGAAAATATCCACTTCGTAGTGCTTTTGTTACACAGAGTCTAAAGTGTTCTCTAATGTCATCCAACTCGCCAATGTATGAATTTGGCCGATGTTTCGATGCACTTCTTCAGTGATTTTCAATTTGGCGTTCGGTGTAATGGGCGTTCCTAGGCAATCGGTTGCTCCTCTACTGCATTGTAATAATGTTGAATGTACCGTACTTCAAGTGTGCAGTCATACATCAGGTGGCTATGTTGCCGGTGGAAGTCGGCGGAAGGAAGAAAGGGGACATTTAGAACTTCTATTACTCTAATCCAGGATCGGTTAAATGAAACCTAATAAACATGATGAAGTTATTATCTTATGTTCAGTACTTAACAAGCTTGAATATTAATATATGTATGTATGTTTAAAACAAAACATGGTAAATTAGTTACGTAGTAAATTAGTATCCACGATGAATTTTATATTCACAACAACAGTGACAGCAACGGAAACAAAATATGAAGCTCAACAGCAACAGAAGCAATAGTGTTTGCAGTCCCGACTTCTACTGTTTCATTTATTTCATTAACGTGGCAACATTTGTGAAAACATCAGAAACATGATGTAGCTTTTTCTATATACGTCAAAATATATTTTCAAATATACGTCTGTTCGAATAAGATTTCTTATAAAATTGTTCGCCGACAAAATTTTGCTGTGCTTTGAATACATATATTTTTCAACCAATTGTACACAAAAATTATGGATTGTTCCGGTTGCCCTCGCAAAATAAGCCCCAGGACTGCTCCGTTCGGCGGATTTATGTGCAGCAACGACCATCTTCAATGTTATTTATGCGACGAACGTTCTCACGGAATTTGCGTGCTGTGCTTCACTGTGACTGGCTTTATGAAAATGGATTTGTGCGATACGATCCCGGAAGACGAAGTCAGTATGCCGTACTCAGGTTGGGGCACGGCCAGCACTTGTTCCAGCGTAGATTTTGGGAGCATCCACCAGAGAGAGAGAACCAGCTACATCGTCACCGACAACAATTGCTGTAGAAATAGAGTGTGTGAAGTGCAAGAAACGCAAATCGGTTGCCAGGCGCTGAATGACACTCAACTGCTCCTGGCCAGGACTCGTGGCGCAGTTCCAAAAGCGAGTGATGTTAAAATTCTGCGGTTGCCACTAGAGTGCCCGCACTGCACCAATTGGACCTTCGTGTCGGATTTCAACAAGCACATGGCGATTGATCATCCCACTCTTCTGAGGGTGAAGATTTGGCCGCGCCAGTACAAGAAATTCTTCCTGGACCCGCGCAAGTCGTGCGTCGGCCGCAACACCACCAATCTTTTGTTTTTGTTAGGCGGCAAGATCACCGACCTGGGTAGCAGCGAGTTCAAGGACTTTTTGCCGATGGTCCTCATGAGCACCCGTGTGCCGATGGTTAACAATGCAGACGGCGACGGCAGTGGTTTCTTGATGATCTGGCTGACTGGCATCGTGCCCGAGGGGATGACAATGTATGCCAGCTTGACGGTGCGACTCCAATCGGAGCAAGATCCCATCTTCGGCATGGGGCACTCACTAGAGATATACTCTATCCGCGAATCGCAGGCCGCGATGGATGTGTTCAGGAGCGGGCAGAGGATGTTGCTGTCCCAAAAGGACGTAGAACTTCTGACTCCAGAGGGAAAAAACACGCTGGAGCTGCAGCTGGTGGTACAATAACGACTGTTTTTTCAAATAACCCTCCAAATGTAAGTCACACAACGGGACAATCTAAGATGAGCGAAAGACCGCGATAGACACTACAAAATTCAACCATGCAAATTTAAATGTATTTTTGATGATTTTATTTTGTGCATTTTATTGACCCGTATATACAATGTAATATATATTTTTATAAAAGATTAAATGTATCTTATTTTATTCGATCTCGTTTTCATTGAGTGGCTTCTGGGGCTGTATAGGATGTCATTCGCATCATGTGCGAGCTCGAGAAGATTGGTCTGAAGGTGGCTCTAGCCGAAAACCAGCACCAAACAGTAGTGATACGAAGGTAAGTTTGTTTCTTGTATTATATTTTAATATAGGGCATGTTCTCATGTTTTTTTTGCAATTTTTATTTATAATATATATAGTATGTTTATTGTATTGTGTATATATGAATATATGTATAAACTAAAGGGTGTGCCATCGCATGGTTTCTTTTTGGTTGGTGATCATGTTGAGGTATTCATATTGTGTGTGTTGATGTGTTTCTGTGCTTACAGTGGAGGCCTTAATTTGCTTTTACATTTCATCTCTTTAATCAAACACACATCCTCAACACATTCTGGATAGCATAGCAAGTCCAATGCGATGGGTAACGATTGTGTTTCCGTCTTTTCTGAACTTCTACATCCCCACAAATCCATAACCACACCCCACGGTAACCTTCTATATGCAGAGTTGGGAAGTCTAGTTTACCAAATCCGGAATACAAGTATTACTAGGCTAAAATTAAACGTATAACTAAGGTTAATATAAAATTAAAATGTTCTTATGTTAAAATGTTATTTCGTATATTGTATCATGTTATAAGTCTTCCAAAGCTTACGGTGTAATTTGTTGTAATTGTTGAAATAAATAAATAAACACATAATTTTAAGCTTTTGAAGCTTTTGAATTTCATGTTTTTGTATCTCTTTCATTTAATTTCTCTTAATAAAAATAGCAATTTTATCTTTAAGTACATCTCTTTTAATAACTCGTGATAAACATATTACAGAAATGTGATAACAAAATATTAAAATAAGTTAAAATTTCACAATAAAATAACAATACAATTGTACAATTATAATTAATTAACAACGGACATAACTTACATTTAAAGTAAGGGGAAAATCTTTAATTAAATTTATAAAATATAAGTTAGAGAAGTTTCAGATAACTAAAATATGTTCTAAAATGAACAGTATTTAAACTGAATTAGTTTAGTTTGGTTATTTTGGATGATTTTTAAAGAAGGAGAATATATTCTGTTAAAAATTGCAATATTAAAGGATTGCCTTAAATAGAAATCACACTTCTATTTCTATATTTAAATTATAATACAATAACATTAACATGGTATCTAAATGATGCCTGATTTTCGATTATATGCATGAAATAATCCAACAACAAGTAATCCATTTATAGAGACAATTAACATTGAACTAGTTTTGGCTTTTTTATTCATGCTAGTGATTTCAGTGATTGGAACTTATGACGGTTTCCTGTTTCGGACTCTTGGTGGTGAGTTTTACAGTTTGCTAAAGATTCCTCATTCATCGTTTCATAATCTGAGCAGTACCGTTATGACTGACGTACATGACTGACCTTTCAATGACAATATAATAATATAATATAAATATTTAACCAAATATTACAATCCAACAAAAAACATAGAATTCAAAACAACAGGATCGTAAACTATGTATATATAGTATGCAGTATACAAAGGTACATTATATATGTATGTATATGTAATCAACTCATATACATATATACGATATATATATTTGACTATATAATATACATATGTATATGAATGATTGCGTGATTGTGTGATCTTGGATGATATGCTTTTATTATGTTGTATAATTAATTAGTTGCTTTTGTTGTTTCATTTTATTTCTGTGTCTAATTTCACTAAATCAGTATATTAACTAAACTTAATTGCCGGTTCCGTTTGACTCCTTTTTTTGTTGTTGTTCAATACGGCGGGTGGAGCTGGAGCTGAGTTTGGAAATTCAACCAACTTCAACCTTCTGCAATCTGCCATTAAATGTTCTACCAATGAATACTCTTTTACTTAATGTTTCTGATTCTGAATCCTTTACAAATCATCGCCTAAGCGCTGGATCTCATCGAGCATGAAGTCCACATCTTTTTCGGTAACCGCCGCAGATGAGATGATCGATCGGAAGAAGTTTGGTCGACGATCGTCCGGTTGGTAGATGACCATAAGGCTGTCCTTCTGCACCATGCGTCCCTTGATGATGTGACACATCTAAACGAAGGTTAAAGTTAAGTCACATCTAGATATTGCCTGTGTTCTTGTACCTTGTCCAGTTCTTGTTCCTTTCGGCTGTCGTGGGGAACGCCTTTCAAGCGCTTCGGTATGTACCCGGATGCAATTGTGTGCAATTGTAATGGTATGCATGTTGTGTGTGTGTGCTTTTTACGTAGGTGTTACTTTCATATGCTTCATGCTCGGCTCTCGTGTATCTGTGAGAGATTTTTATGGTATATCTGGATATGGATATCTTTTACTTGTTATTCTAGCTCTTTTCTACCCTAGCTTTAGACATACGGCCTTTACAACTCTGCTCTCATCCATTTGAAATCTGTCCACGATGTGTGGCCAATTAGTTGATAAACCGCGTATTCTTGCAGAGCATTCAATACTTTACATAGAGGCTTTATATAAAGGCAAAAAATATAAAAATGATATTTAATTTTATAGTCACTTTTGTTTCTATCTCCCTGCTGATGTAAAGAAGGAAAATAAGAATGTCCGTATACAATAAATTCCATGAAAGCAATTTTACCTATTTTCTTATTGTTTCCGCGTCGTGCTGACCGACTGTAGTTACTTTCCGCACCTCCTTCTATTTCGTGCACTGTCATCAGCGTGTTTTCGTCGTCGTGTTCTGTTTGATGACGACGAACGTTGTTGTTGCCTTCAGTGAAAAAAGCTCAAACCCTAAAAGAGTTTTTCATCTTCTCTCCTGCTCTGGCTGATGCTGCGCTGATGTCGTATAAGTCTTTAAATTAGAACCCAAAATTGTATGTTACACCATCGTTTCAGTGCTGCTTCACTGAGACGGAGGTCTTTGGTAGCAGCCTGGAGGTTGAGGACATTGTTCGGATGAACTTAGAGAAAAATGTCCAGCGTGTAGTAGTAGCTGTGTTGAATAAAATATGTAGTCTTATTCCGAGCAATATTCAAGATTTGTTTATTCTCAGCCACTGACTTGCAAGACTACAGTATAGCTACATATAGTATATTCCGAGGCACCAATGCTTCCTGCACTCTGTTGCACTCTATGCACCTACAAGGAGACGTTGACGCACTCGGGTTCCATTATTAGATAGAAGCGATCCGATTGCTCATGTGTGCGACGCACTTGATAACGTGCCGAGTTCATCAGTCGGTCCTGCTGCTTCTCGAAGCCCTCGGTGCCCTTGGAGCGCCACTGCAGCCACAGCTTGAAGATGTCGTTGTGACGACCGCACTGAATGACCTTGTTGCCGGTATCATAGCTCATGTCATATCATGGAAGGAGGACGAGGAGTACAAGCTGCATGTGGTCGAAGTCCTAACGCCCAAAACTCGTATGCGGCAACCATTCACGGATCTGTCGGTGCCAATAGTGGGTGCTCTCGCACCACGGCGAAGAGCAGAGCGAGTTCTGTGCAATTGCGGAGACGATCAGCTGGCCAAGTGTCACAATCTGTCTGTCACAAAGCTGAAGAAGTTCGAACTGAAAGAGTTGAATATCGAATGCAGCTTGGAAAATATCCACATCTCTAAAGTGTTCTCTATTGACATCCAACTCGCAAATGTATGAATTTGGCCGATGGTTCGATGCACTTCTTCAGTGATTTTCAATTTGGCGTTCGGTGTACTGGGCGTTCCTAGGCAATCGGTTGCTGCTCTACTGCATTGTAATAATGTTGAATGTACCGTACTTCAAGTGTGCAGTCATACATCAGGTGGCTATGTTGCCGGTGGAAGGAAGAAAGGGGACATTTAGAACTTCTATTACTCTAATCCAGGATTGGTTAAATGAAACCTAATAAACATGATGAAGCTATTATCTTATGTTCAGTACTTAACAAGCTTGAATATTAATATATGTATGTATGTTTAAAACAAAACATGGTAAATTAGTTACGTAGTAAATTAGTATCCACGATGAATTTTATATTCACAACAACAGTGACGGCAACGGAAACAAAATATGAAGCTCAACGCCAACAGAACCAATAGTGTTTGCAGTCCCGACTTCTACTGTTTCATTTATTTTATTAACCTGGCAACATTATGAAAACATCAGAAACATGATGTAGCTTTTTCTATATACGTCAAAATATATTTTCAAATATACGTCTGTTCGAATAAGATTTCTTATAAAATTGTTCGCCGACAAAATTTTGCTGTGCTTTGAATAGATATATTTTTCAACCAATTGTACACAAAAATTATGGATTGTTCCGGTTGCCCTCGCAAAATAAGCCCCAGGACTGCTCCGTTCGGCGGATTTATGTGCAGCAACGACCATCTTCAATGTTATTTATGCGACGAACGTTCTCACGGAATTTGCGTGCTGTGCTTCACTGTGACTGGCTTTATGAAAATGGATTTGTGCGATACGATCTCGGAAGATGAAGCCAGTATGCCGTACTCAGGTTGGGGCACGACCAGCACTTGTTCCAGCGTAGATTTTGGGAGCATCCACCAGAGAGAGAGAACCAGCTACATCGTCACCGACAACAATTGCTGTAGAAATAGAGTGTGTGAAGTGCAAGAAACGCAAATCAGTTGCCAGGCGCTGAATGACACTCAACTGCTTCTGGCCAGGACTCGTGGCGCAGTTCCAAAAGCGAGTGATGTTAAAATTCTGCGGTTGCCACTAGAGTGCCCGCACTGCACCAATTGGACCTTCGTGTCGGATTTCAACAAGCACATGGCGATTGATCATCCCACTCTTCTGAGGGTGAAGATTTGGCCGCGCCAGTACAAGAAATTCTTCCTGGACCCGCGCAAGTCGTGCGTCGGCCGCAACACCACCAATCTTTTGTTTTTGTTAGGCGGCAAGATCACCGACCTGGGTAGCAGCGAGTTCAAGGACTTTTTGCCGATGGTCCTCATGAGCACCCGTGTGCCGATGGTTAACAATGCAGACGGCGACGGCAGTGGTTTCTTGATGATCTGGCTGACTGGCATCGTGCCCGAGGGGATGACGATGTATGCCAGCTTGACGGTGCGACTCCAATCGGAGCAAGATCCCATCTTCGGCATGGGGCACTCACTAGAGATATACTCTATCCGCGAATCGCAGGCCGCGATGGATGTGTTCAGGAGCGGGCAGAGGATGTTGCTGTCCCAAAAGGACGTAGAACTTCTGACTCCAGAGGGAAAAAACACGCTGGAGCTGCAGCTGGTGGTACAATAACGACTGTTTTTTCAAATAACCCTCCAAATGTAAGTCACACAACGGGACAATCTAAGATGAGCGAAAGACCGCGATAGACACTACAAAATTCAACTATGCAAATATAAATGTATTTTTGATGATTTTATTTTGTGCATTTTATTGACCCGTATATACAATGTAATATATATTTTTATAAAATAATTAAAACGATACATTTTATTCGATCTGCATTTTCATTGAGTGGCTTCTGGGGCTGTATAGGATGTCATTCGCATCATGTGCGAGCTCGAGAAGATTGGTCCGAAGGTGGCTCTAGCCGAAAACCCACACCAAACAGTAGTGATACGAAGGTAAGTTTGTTTCTTGTATTATATTTTAATATAGAGCATGTTCTCATGTTTTTTTGCAATTTTTATTTATATTATACATAGTATGTTTATTGTATATATATGAATATATTACTCTGATTTAGTATAGTCTCTAAATGCGTTTGTTTTCAGATCCGTTCCTATTTATGCATAAGTTCAATATTTTTAACATAACACATTAAGTAATACCATTCATTTAATATTTTATCATTATTTTAGTACATAGTATGATAATCGGTGTTTTTGTTTCTTTCTTTTTGTATCTTCGATTTTGTTGACGATTAAATTAATCTCTAATTTATATCGAAAAGAAACTAAAGGGTGGGCCATCGCATGATTTCTTTTTGAATTATTTAATTCAGTTTAAATTAATTATTTAATTATTTTAAAATTAGTTATTTAATTCAAAAAGATACAATTCGATGGCCCAGCGTAAATCTGTGTATGTGTGTAGATATAATCATGCGTATGTGTAGTCATATTTATGTATGTATATATAATCATAACAACAATAACGAGCATAGACTGTGTGGTATATATATGATCATATCGCAAGTGTGTGTATGTGTAAATTACTTCAATTTTAATTGACACAATTCTTCGATTTTTCCATGAAATAATTGATATTAAATATAAAACCAATTGTGATAAAAACTGAATTATAGTTTTTCCTATACATAATCGCATATATACGATAAACATACTAAATTATAAAATTAAGCAACTTAATTGGAAGTTAAGAATTGAATTGAAAAACTTTCCGCATACGAATTAATATCTTAATTAATTTCAATTGACTGAATGATTACTTAATAAAATTATGCTGCATATTGTTTTATATACATATATGTATATAGTATTAAACAATTCGTCCTCTTGATTTAAAACGAGTTAACAAGCGTAGGTATTTTCATTTAGGTACATTTGTAAGCATGCAAGGGTTAAACATTCGTATGATCTTCTCTGATATCCTTCGTGAAGCATGAGTAAAGATAATGGAAAGAGACTGTCAAGAAACAATTGATAAAAAATGGCAAGCTTTTTTTTACACTCTTATAAAGGCAGGGTCGCCCTTCATAGGTCACTCGGGTCATTAAGCCACTTTCGATGAAGTCACTTTTTGTGAAGACCCTATCTATGAAGGTCTTGAATATTTCTATCATATTACAAGCCACCTAGACTGCAAACATTATACGATTATGAAGCTTCTGTTAAAATAATTGCTCTAAATGAGTAAAAATAATATAACCCGAACATCAAGATTTAAGAATACTCTTATGTTGTGTGTACATTAAATGAGAATTTGTTAATCAAAATTCTAAGAAAATAAATTTGCATCATATAAGAATTTTAATCTTCTATTTTAGCAAGTTTTTTCAAGAGTTTTAATTGGTGAATTTTTCAGTATGCTTCATTGTAAGTGCAGGTATTCATATCGTGTGTGTTGATGTCTTCTGTGTTTACAGTTTACAGAGGCGTTTACAATTGGAACATTTAATTTGTTTTTACATTTCATCTCTTTAATCAAAACACACATAATTTTAATACAGCTTTTGACTTTCATACTTACACATTGACAAGTATTTTTGAAAAATTGTTTTTGTATCTCTTTCATTTAATTTCTCTTAATGATAATAATAGCAATTTTCTCTTTAAGTACATCTCTTTTAATAACGTAATAAACATATTACAGAAATATAATAACATAACATAATAATAATAATAATAATTGTAAAATAACAATATTATTTTACAATTATAATTAATTAACAATGGACATAAGTTACATTTAAAGTAAGGGGAAAATCTTTAATTAAATTTATAAAATATAAGTTAGAGAAGTTTCAGATAACTTAAATATGTTCTAAAATGAACAGTATTTAAACTGAATTAGTTTAGTTTGGTTATTTTGGATGATTTTTAAAGAAGGAGAATATATTCTGTTAAAAATTGCAATATTAAAGGATTGCCTTAAATAGAAATCACACTTCTATTTCTATATTTAAATTATAATACAATAACATTAACATGGTATCTAAATTATGCCTGATTTTCGATTATATGGATGAAATAATCCAACAACAAGTAATCCATTTATAGAGACAATTAACATTGAACTAGTTTTGGCTTTTTTATTCATGCTAGTGATTTCAGTGATTGGAACTTATGACGGTTTCCTGTTTCGGACTCTTGGTGGTGAGTTTTACAGTTTGCTAAAGATTCCTCATTCATCGTTTAATAATCTGAGCAGTACCGTTATGACTGACGTACATGACTGACCTTTCAATGACAATATAATAATATAATATAAATATTTAACCAAATATTACAATCCAACAAAAAACATAGAATTCAAAACAACAGCATCGTAAACTATGTATATATAGTATGCAGTAAACAAAGGTACATTATATATGTATATGTAATCAACTCATATACATATGTATATACGATACGATATATATATTTGACTATATAACATACATATACATATGTATGAATGATTGCGTGATTGTGTGATCTTGGATGATATGCTTTTATTATGTTGTATAATTAATTAGTTGCTTTTGTTGTTTCATTTTATTTCTGTGTCTAATTTCACTAAATCAGTATATTAACTAAACTTAACTGCAGGTTCCGTCTTGACTCCCTTTTTTGTTGTTGTTCAATCCGGCGGGTGGAGCTGAGTTTGGAAACTCAACCAACATAATTTTCGGTAACTGCCGCAGATAGAAGATCGATCGGAAGAAGTTTGGTCGACGATCGTCCGGTTGGTAGCCGACCATAAGGCTGTCCTTCTGCACCATGCGTCCCTTGATGATGTGACACATCTAAACAAAGGTTAAAGTTAAGTCACATCTAGATATGACCTGTGTTCTTGTACCTTGTCCAGTTCTTGTTCCTTTCGGCTGTCGTGGGGAACACCTCTCAAGCGCTTCGGTATGTGCCAGAAGGGACGTTGACGCACTCGGGCTCCATTATTAGATAGAAGCGATCCGATTGCTCATGTACGCGACGCACTTGATAACGTGCCAAGTCCATCAGCCGGTCCTGCTGCTTCTCGAAGCCCTCGGTGCCCTTGGAGCGCCACTGCAGCCACAGCTTGAAGATGTCGTTGTGACGACCGCACTGAATGACCTTGTTGCCGGTATCATAGCTCATGTCATATCATGGAAGGAGGACGAGGAGTGCAAGCTGCATGTGGTCGAAGTCCTAACGCCCAAAACACGTATGCGGCAACCATTCACGGATCTGTCGGTGCCAATAGTGGGTGCTCTCTCACCACGGCGAAGAGCAGAGCGAGTTCTGTGCAATTGCGGAGACGATCAGCTGGCCAAGTGTCACAATCTGTCTGTCACAAAGCTGAAGAAGTTCGAACTGAAAGAGTTGAATATCGAATGCAGCTTGGAAAATATCCACATCTCTAAAGTGTTCTCTATTGACATCCACCTCGCAAATGTATGAATTTGGCCGATGGTTCGATGCACTTCTTCAGTGATTTTCAATTTGGCGTTCGGTGTAATGTGCATTCCTAGGCAATCGGTTGCTGTTCTACTGCATTGTAATAATGTTGAATGTACCGTACTTCAAGTGTGCAGTCATACATCAGGTGGCTATGTTGCCGGCGGAAGGAAGAAAGGGGACATTTAGAACTTCTATTACTCTAATCCAGGATTGGTTAAATGAAACCTAATAAACATGATGAAGCTATTATCTTATGTTCAGTACTTAACAAGCTTGAATATTAATATATGTATGTATGTTTAAAACACAACATGGTAAATTAGTTACGTAGTAAATTAGTATCCACGATGAATTTTATATTCACAACAACAGTGACAGCAACGGAAACAAAATATGAAGCTCAACAGCAACAGAAGCAATAGTGTTTGCAGTCCCGACTTCTATTGTTTCATTTATTTCATTAACGTGGCAACATTTGTGAAAACATCAGAAACATGATGTAGCTTTTTCAATATAAGTCAAAATATATTTTCAAATATACATACGTCTGTTCGATTAAGATTTCTTATAAAATTGTTCGCCGACAAAATTTTGCTGTCCTTTGAATAGATATATTTTTCAACCAATTGTACACAAAAATTATGGATTGTTCCGGTTGCCCTCGCAAAATAAGCCCCAGGACTGCTCCGTTCGGCGGATTTATGTGCAGCAACGACCATCTTCAATGTTATTTATGCGACGAACGTTCTCACGGAATTTGCGTGCTGTGCTTCACTGTGACTGGCTTTATGAAAATGGATTTGTGCGATACGATCTCGGAAGACGAAGCCAGTATGCCGTACTCAGGTTGGGGCACGGCCAGCACTTGTTCCAGCGTAGATTTTGGGAGCATCCACCAGAGAGAGAGAACCAGCTACATCGTCACCGACAACAATTGCTGTAGAACAAGAGTGTGTGAAGTGCAAGAAACGCAAATCGGTTGCCAGGCGCTGAATGACACTCAACTGCTCCTGGCCAGGACTCGTGGCGCAGTTCCAAAAGCGAGTGATGTTAAAATTCTGCGGTTGCCACTAGAGTGCCCGCACTGCACCAATTGGACCTTCGTGTCGGATTTCAACAAGCACATGGCGATTGATCATCCCACTCTTCTGAGGGTGAAGATTTGGCCGCGCCAGTACAAGAAATTCTTCCTGGACCCGCGCAAGTCGTGCGTCGGCCGCAACACCACCAATCTTTTGTTTTTGTTAGGCGGCAAGATCACCGACCTGGGTAGCAGCGAGTTCAAGGACTTTTTGCCGATGGTCCTCATGAGCACCCGTGTGCCGATGGTTAACAATGCAGACGGCGACGGCGACGGTTTCTTGATGATCTGGCTGACTGGCATCGTGCCCGAGGGGATGACGATGTATGCCAGCTTGACGGTGCGACTCCAATCGGAGCAAGATCCCATCTTCGGCATGGGGCACTCACTAGAGATATACTCTATCCGCGAATCGCAGGCCGCGATGGATGTGTTCAGGAGCGGGCAGAGGATGTTGCTGTCCCAAAAGGACGTAGAACTTCTGACTCCAGAGGGAAAAAACACGCTGGAGCTGCAGCTGGTGGTACAATAACGACTGTTTTTTCAAATAACCCTCCAAATGTAAGTCACACAACGGGACAATCTAAGATGAGCGAAAGACCGCGATAGACACTACAAAATTCAACCATGCAAATTTAAATGTATTTTTGATGATTTTATCTTGTGCGTTTTATTGACCCGTATATACAAATAATATATATTTTTATAAAAGAATTAAATGTATCTTATTTTATTCGATCTGCATTTTCATTGAGTGGCTTCTGGGGCTGTATAGGATGTCATTCGCATCATGTGCGAGCTCGAGAAGATTGGTCCGAAGGTGGCTCTAGCCGAAAACCAGCACCAAACAGTAGTGATACGAAGGTAAGTTTGTTTCTTGTATTATATTTTAATATAGAGCATGTGCTCATGTTTTTTTGCAATTTTTATTTATATTATACATAGTATGTTTATTGTATTGTGTATATATGAATATATGTATAAACTAAAGGGTGTGCCATCGCATGGTTTCTTTTTGGTTGGTGATTTTTTCAGTATGTTGCATTGTAGAGTGCCGGTATTCATATTGTGTGTGTTGATGTGTTTCTGTGTTTACAGTGGAGGCCTACAATTGGAACATTTAATTTGCTTTTACATTTCATTTCTTTAATCAAAACACACATCCTCAACACATTCTGGATAGCATAGCAAGTCCAATGCGATGGGTTACGATTGTGTTTCCGTCTTTTCTGAACTTCTACATCCCCACAAATCCATAACCACACCCCACGGTAACCTTCTATATGCAGAGTTGGGAAGTCTAGTTTACCAAATCCGGAATACAAGTATTACTAGGCTAAAATTAAACGTATAACTAAGGTTAATATAAAATTAAAATGTTCTTATGTTAAAATGTTATTTCGTATATTGTACCATGTTATAAGTCAAAGCTTACGGTGTAATTTGTTGTAATTGTGCAAATAAATAAATAAACACATAATTTTAATTCAGCTTTTGAATTTCATACTTACACATTGACAAAAATTGTTTTTGTATCTCTTTCATTTTATTTCTCTTAATAATAATAGCAATTTTATCTTTAAGTACATCTCTTTTAATAACTCGTGATAAACATATTACAGAAATATGATAACAAAATATTAAAATAAGTTAAAATTTCACAATAAAGTAACAATACAATTGTACAATTATAATTAATTAACAATGGACATAACTTACATTTAAAGTAAAGGGAAAATCTTTAATTAAATTTATAAAATATAAGTTAGAGAAGTTTTAGATAACTAAAATATGTTCTAAAATGAACAGTATTTAAACTGAATTAGTTTAGTTTGGTTATTTTGGATGATTTTTAAAGAAGGAGAATATATTCTGTTAAAAATTGCAATATTAAAGGATTGCCTTAAATAGAAATCACACTTCTATTTCTATATTTAAATTTTAATACAATAACATTAACATGGTTTCTAAATTATGGCTGATTTTCGATTATATGGATGAAATAATCCAACAACAAGTAATCCATTTATAGAGACAATTAACATTGAACATTGAACTAGTTTTGGATTTTTTATTAATGCTAGTGATTTTAGTGATTGTTTCCGGTTTCCTGTTTCGGACTCTTGGTGGTGAGTTTTACAGTTTGCTAAAGATTCATCATTCATCGTTTCATAATCTGAGCAGTACCGTTATGACTGACGTACATGACTGACCTTTCAATGACAATATAATAATATAATATAAATATTTAACCAAATATTAGAATCCAACAAAAAACATAGAATTCAAAACTACAGCATCGTAAACTATGTATATATAGTATGCAGTATACAAAGTTACATTATATATCTATATGTAATCAACTAATATATATATATTTGACTATATAATATACATATATGTATGAATGATTGCGTGATTGTGTGATCTTGGATGATATGCTTTTATTATGTTGTATAATTAATTTGTTGCTTTTGTTGTTTCATTTTATTTATGTGTCTAATTTCACTAAATCAGTATATTAAATAAACTTAACTGCCGGTTCCGTCTTGACTCCCTTTTTTGTTGTTGTTCAATCCGGCGGGTGGAGCTGGAGCTGAGTTTGGAAACTCAACCAACATCTTTTTCGGTAACCGCCGCAGATAGATGATCGATCGGAAGAAGTTTGGTCGACGATCGTCCGGTTGGTAGCCGACCATAAGGCTGTCCTTCTGCACCATGCGTCCCTTGATGATGTGACACATCTAAACGGAGGTTAAAGTTAAGTCACATCTAGATATTGCCTGTGTTCTTGTACCTTGTCCAGTTCTTGTTCCTTTCGGCTGTCGTGGGGAACGCCTTTTAAGCGCTTCGGTATGTACCCGGATGCAATTGTGTGCAATTGTAATGGTATGCATGTTGTGTGTGTGTGCTTTTTACGTAGGTGTTACTTTCATATGCTTCATGCTCGGCTCTCGTGTATCTGTGAGAGATTTTTATGGTATATCTGGATATGGATATCTTTTACTTGTTATTCTAGCTCTTTTCTACCCTAGCTTTAGACATACGGCCTTTACAACTCTGCTCTCATGCATTTGAAATCTGGCCACGATGTGTGGCGGAATTAGTGGAATTAGTTGATAAACCGCGTATTCTTTGCAGAGCATTCAATACTTCACATAGAGGCTTTATATGAAGGCAAAAAATATAAAAATGATATTTAATTTTATAGTCACTTTTGTTTCTATCTCCCTGCTGATGTAAAGAAGGGAAATAAGAATGTTCGTATACAATAAACTCCATGAAAGCAATTTTACCTATTGTCTTATTGTT
Organism: Myopa testacea; assembly: GCA_949629155.1. Classification (NCBI taxonomy): domain Eukaryota; kingdom Metazoa; phylum Arthropoda; class Insecta; order Diptera; family Conopidae; genus Myopa; species Myopa testacea. The sequence goes on along the minus strand of OX451348.1, from coordinate 36,541,780 downwards.
TCAGCGTCGTACTGACCGACTGTAGTTACTTTCCGCACCTCCTTCTATTTCGTGCACTGTCATCAGCGTGTTTTCGTCTTCGTGTTCTGTTTGATAACGACGAACGTTGTTGTTGCCTTCAGTGAAAAAAGCTCAAACCCTAAAAGCGTTTTTCATCTTCTCTCCTGCTCTGGCTGATGCTGCGCTGATGTCGTATAAGTCTTTAAATTAGAACCCAAAATTGTATGTTACACCATCGCTTCAGTGCTGCTTCACTGAGACGGAGGTCTTTGGTAGCAGCCTGGATGTTGAGGACATTGTTCGGATGAACTTAGAGAAAAATGTCCAGCGTGTAGTAGTAGCTGTGTTGAATAAAATATGTAGTCTTATTCCGAGCAATATTCAAGATTTGTTTATTCTCAGCCACTGACTTGCAAGACTACAGTATAGCTACATATAGTATATTCCGAGGCACCAATGCTTCCTGCACTCTGTTGCACTCTATGCACCTACAAGGAGACGTTGACGCACTCGGGCTCCATTATTAGATAGAAGCGATCCGATTGCTCATGTGTGCGACGCACTTGATAACGTGCCGAGTCCATCAGTCGGTCCTGCTGCTTCTCGAAGCCCTCGGTGCCCTTGGAGCGCCACTGCAGCCACAGCTTGAAGATGTCGTTGTGACGACCGCACTGAATGACCTTGTTGCCGGTATCATAGCTCATGTCATATCATGGAAGGAGGACGAGGAGTACAAGCTGCATGTGGTCGAAGTCCTAACGCCCAAAACTCGTATGCGGCAACCATTCACGGATCTGTCGGTGCCAATAGTGGGTGCTCTCTCACCACGGCGAAGAGCAGAGCGAGTTCTGTGCAATTGCGGAGACGATCAGCTGGCCAAGTGTCACAATCTGTCTGTCACAAAGCTGAAGAAGTTCGAACTGAAAGAGTTGAATATCGAATGCAGCTTGGAAAATATCCACATCTCTAAAGTGTTCTCTATTGACATCCACCTCGCAAATGTATGAATTTGGCCGATGGTTCGATGCACTTCTTCAGTGATTTTCAATTTGGCGTTCGGTGTACTGGGCGTTCCTAGGCAACCGGTTGCTGCTCTACTGCATTGTAATAGTGTTGAATGTACCGTACTTCAAGTGTGCAGTCATACATCAGGTGGCTATGTTGCCGGCGGAAGGAAGAAAGGGGACATTTAGAACTTCTATTACTCTAATCCAGGATCGGTTAAATGAAACCTAATAAACATGATGAAGTTATTATCTTATGTTCAGTACTTAACAAGCTAGAATATTAATATATGTATGTTAGTTTAAAACAAAACTTGGTAAATTAGTTACGTAGTAAATTAGTATCCACGATGAATTTTATATTCACAACACCAGTGACAGCAACGGAAACAAAATATGAAGCTCAACAGCAACAGAAGCAATAGTGTTTGCAGTCCCGACTTCTACTGTTTTATTTATTTCATTAACGTGGCAACATTTGTGAAAACATCAGAAACATGATGTAGCTTTTTCTATATACGTCAAAATATATTTTCAAATATACGTCTGTTCGATTAAGATTTTTTACAAAATTGTTCGCCGACAAAATTTTGCTGTCCTTTGAATAGATATATTTTTCAACCAATTGTACACAAAAATTATGGATTGTTCCGGTTGCCCTCGCAAAATAAGCCCCAGGACTGCTCCGTTCGGCGGATTCATGTGCAGCAACGACCATCTTCAATGTTATTTATGCGACGAACGTTCTCACGGAATTTGCGTGCTGTGCTTCACTGTGACTGGCTTTATGAAAATGGATTTGTGCGATACGATCTCGGAAGACGAAGCCAGTATGCCGTACTCAGGTTGGGGCACGGCCAGCACTTGTTCCAGCGTAGATTTTGGGAGCATCCACCAGAGAGAGAGAACCAGCTACATCGTCACCGACAACAATTGCTGTAGAAATAGAGTGTGTGAAGTGCAAGAAACGCAAATCGGTTGCCAGGCGCTGAATGACACTCAACTGCTCCTGGCCAGGACTCGTGGCGCAGTTCCAAAAGCGAGTGATGTTAAAATTCTGCGGTTGCCACTAGAGTGCCCGCACTGCACCAATTGGACCTTCGTGTCGGATTTCAACAAGCACATGGCGATTGATCATCCCACTCTTCTGAGGGTGAAGATTTGGCCGCGCCAGTACAAGAAATTCTTCCTGGACCCGCGCAAGTCGTGCGTCGGCCGCAACACCACCAATCTTTTGTTTTTGTTAGGCGGCAAGATCACCGACCTGGGTAGCAGCGAGTTCAAGGACTTTTTGCCGATGGTCCTCATGAGCACCCGTGTGCCGATGGTTAACAATGCAGACGGCGACGGCAGTGGTTTCTTGATGATCTGGCTGACTGGCATCGTGCCCGAGGGGATGACGATGTATGCCAGCTTGACGGTGCGACTCCAATCGGAGCAAGATCCCATCTTCGGCATGGGGCACTCACTAGAGATATACTCTATCCGCGAATCGCAGGCCGCGATGGATGTGTTCAGGAGCGGGCAGAGGATGTTGCTGTCCCAAAAGGACGTAGAACTTCTGACTCCAGAGGGAAAAAACACGCTGGAGCTGCAGCTGGTGGTACAATAACGACTGTTTTTTCAAATAACCCTCCAAATGTAAGTCACACAACGGGACAATCTAAGATGAGCGAAAGACCGCGATAGACACTACAAAATTCAACCATGGAAATATAAATGTATTTTTGATGATTTTATTTTGTGCATTTTATTGACCCGTATATACAATGTAATATATATTTTTATAAAAGAATTAAATGTATCTTATTTTATTCGATCTCGTTTTCATTGAGTGGCTTCTGGGGCTGTATAGGATGTCATTCGCATCATGTGCGAGCTCGAGAAGATTGGTCCGAAGGTGGCTCTAGCCGAAAACCAGCACCAAACAGTAGTGATACGAAGGTAAGTTTGTTTCTTGTATTATATTTTACTACAGAGCATGTTCTCATGTTTTTTTTGCAATTTTTATTTATAATATATATAGTATGTTTATTGTATTGTGTATATATGAATATATGTATAAACTAAAGGGTGTGCCATCGCATGGTTTCTTTTTGGTTGGTGATTTTTTCAGTATGTTGCATTGTAGAGTGCAGGTATATTGTGTGTGTTGATGTGTTTCTGTGTTTACAGTGGAGGCCTTAATTTGCTTTTACATTTCATCTCTTTAATCAAACACACATCCTCAACACATTCTGGATAGCATTCTCTCTATCAAGTCCAACGCGATGGGTAACGATTGTGTTTCCGTCCTTTCTGAACTTCTACATCCCCACAAATCCATAACCACACCCCACGGTAACCTTCTATATGCAGAGTTGGGAAGTCTAGTTTACCAAATCCGGAATACAAGTATTACTAGGCTAAAATTAAACGTATAACTAAGGTTAATATAAAATTAAAATGTTCTTATGTTAAAATGTTATTTCGTATATTGTATCATGTTATAAGTCTTCCAAAGCTTACGGTGTAATTTGTTGTAATTGTTCAAATAAATAAATGAACACATAATTTTAATTCAGCTTTTGAATTTCATACTTACTCATTGACAAAAATTGTTTTTGTATCTGTTTCATTTAATTTCTCTTAATAAAAATAGCAATTTTATCTTTAAGTACATCTCTTTTAATAACTCGTGATAAACATATTACAGAAATGTGATAACAAAATATTAAAATAAGTTAAAATTTCACAATAAAATAACAATATTCTTTTACAATTATAATTAATTAACAATGGACATAACTTACATTTAAATAAGGGGAAAATCTTTAATTAAATTTATAAAATATAAGTTAGAGAAGTTTCAGATAACTAAAATATGTTCTAAAATGAACAGTATTTAAACTGAATTAGTTTAGTTTGGTTATTTTGGATGATTTTTAAAGAAGGAGAATATATTCTGTTAAAAATTGCAATATTAAAGGATTGCCTTAAATAGAAATCACACTTCTATTTCTATATTTAAATTTTAATACAATAACATTAACATGGTTTCTAAATTATGCCTGATTTTCGATTATATGGATGAAATAATCCAACAACAAGTAATCCATTTATAGAGACAATTAACATTGAACTAGTTTTGGCTTTTTTATTCATGCTAGTGATTTCAGTGATTGGAACTTATGACGGTTTCCTGTTTCGGACTCTTGGTGGTGAGTTTTACATTTTGCTAAAGATTCATCATTCATCGTTTAATAATCTGAGCAGTACCGTTATGACTGACGTACATGACTGACCTTTCAATGACAATATAATAATATAATATAAATATTAAACCAAATATTACAATCCAACAAAAAACATAGAATTCAAAACAACAGGATCGTAAACTATGTATATATAGTATGCAGTATACAAAGGTACATTATATATGTATGTATATTAGACTGGTCGCAATAATTTTTTTTTTGAAATTTGATTGCCTGCGCTGCTTAAAATATGAGGTTTGGTGTAAGAAATCATGTCCTAATTTTTCAGCTCAAACCGACGGTGCCTAGTCGTGCCTAGTGGGGCCCAAAGTTCCCCATATTATAAAAAAACATCTATTCAATCGGATCTTTATAGTTATACTAGTTGAAAAGCCGGTCCCATAGACCGAAAATCAAAAATCTGGCTTCGTTACGATCTTCCGCAGAGAAAGTACTTTAAGTATGCCAAATTTCAGCTTCCTATGTCATCAGATGGCTTCAGAAAGTTGTGGAAAGAATAGGACATACATACAAACATCCGGACATACTAAGAAATTATATATTGTATAGATATATTAAAGTATTTGGTATTTAATGTTTTAGTATGATACGAACGAAAGATTTTAACTAAAATTTATTTATTATTGGAAGAAATAAAAAATTCGAAGTTCATATTAAAATGTTCAAGCATGTATTTAATTAAAAGGACATCAAAAACATCGGTTGTCTTATCGTCGATGTACGACGACCTTCTGCTCTGCTTGCCAACTACTTTGCTTCTTCGTCGTTTAATTGTTTGTTTAATTCCGTTTATGTTATTTAGGTGAAATTTCTTCGACCACAGTTTTACAGTAATATTTTATTTCATGTAAAATTATTCAACAAACGAAATAATTATCAAACCTTTAAAATGTACCACTAACAATGTAAGTAAAACAACGGTAGTTCATACACGTACTTCATATTGTCTGTAAGCTACTTTTTCTTCCATGTCGCCACCATATAAGTGAATTGTTGGTCAAATCTGTATTTGAAATGAATTTTGGGAAAACATCCGGGCCAGAAGTTCTTCTCTTCAACAGATTTGCCAAGTATTGGAAACACATTGAAGCTAGCACGTTCAAGAGTGGAATTTTGGACGAAGAAGTGGTGCGAATTTTAACAACATCGCGCGTAGATTATTTGAAGAATTTTTGTATAAATGCGTTAAAATTCCATTACGTGCGTGCAGATTATAAAGAGTTGCTTCAGTTAAAACTCCATTTTATTGGGGAGCATGTACCAGATTTTTCACAATTTCGTTTGCCTGGTGCAACATCGCATGCACGATTCATGTCAAAGTGCATTTATTGTTACAAAATATTTCTATTTCGCGAACAGTTCAAATTGACAGCAGCGGAATTGAAAAGTCTTCGGAGCATTTGCTTATTTTTGACTATCATATATGTTCTTTATTGGTTCCGATGTGCGAATGCTATAGAAGCGCCAAAACTAGATCTTGATTTCATTCAAAACGTTGTAACTTATTTTGATAAAGAAGTTCCGACCGCATTATTGCAAAAAATAAGAAACCATTTGTGGTATTTGTCAGAAGAAACTGTTGGCCTTGCATTTGTGAATGAAAGCGTGCCGTTGGAAATAAAAAAGATGATGGTCCAAAAACTCGACATCGGCAATGACATACACGGAAATAATGAAAAAATTTCGAAAAGGAATGTTGTCAATATGGATGAAATTTTCTCTTACGCGTCAAGAGATATATCAGATTTCGTTTCTCCACTGACAAAGAAATTTTTTTCTCCATTAGCCATAGATCCAAAATTTTTAGAATCGGAACCTTCTCAATGGCAACAGAGGGATGATTATTGCGCTGGAAAAGCTGTCTGTCAACATTTGAATGTTGTGAATGATGCAGCAGAAAGAGCAATTAAACTCATCACGGATTACAATAAATCGCTAACATACGATGAGAAAGATAAGTAGTAATTACTCCAAGTTGTTGAACACTATCGTCATTTATATCCTTCTCACAACAAATCTTCTCTTATAAATTAATCAACTCAATAAAATTAATTAAATAAATATATACTTTTTTTTATCATTATATTAACTTTCAAAACCATTAATAAATTAAATTTATATTTGAAGCACATTATTCAATATAACTATAAATACCTGATTGAATAGATGTTTTTTTATAATATGGGGAACTTTGGGCCCCACTAGGCACGACTAGGCACCGTCGGATTTAGCTGAAAAATTAGGACATGATTTCTTACACCAAACCTCATATTTTAAGCAGCGCAAACAATTATATTTAAAAAAAAAAAAAAATCCCATACAAGATGCGACCAGTCTAATGTATATGTAATCAACTCATATACATATATACGATATATATATTTGACTATATAATATACATATGTATATGTATGAATGATTGCGTGATTGTGTGATCTTGGATGACATGCTTTTATTATGTTGTATAATTAATTAGTTGCTTTTGTTGTTTCATTTTATTTCTGTGTCTAATTTCACTAAATCAGTATATTAACTAAACTTAATTGCCGGTTCCGTTTGACTCCTTTTTTTGTTGTTGTTCAATACGGCGGGTGGAGCTGGAGCTGAGTTTGGAAATTCAACCAACTTCAACCTTCTGCAATCTGCCATTAAATGTTCTACCAATGAATACTCTTTTACTTAATGTTTCTGATCCTGAATCCTTTACAAATCATCGCCTAAGCGATGGATCTCATCGAGCATGAAGTCCACATCTTCTTCGGTAACCGCCGCAGATAGATGATCGATCGGAAGAAGTTTGGTAGACGATCGTCCGGTTGGTAGCCGACCATAAGGCTGTCCTTCTGCACCATGCGTCCCTTGATGATGTGACACATCTAAACGGAGGTTAAAGTTAAGTCACATCTAGATATTGCCTGTGTTCTTGTACCTTGTCCAGTTCTTGTTCCTTTCGGCTGTCGTGGGGAACGCCTTTCAAGCGCTTCGGTATGTACCCGGATGCAATTGTGTGCAATTGTAATGGTATGCATGTTGTGTGTGTGTGCTTTTTACGTAGGTGTTACTTTCATATGCTTCATGCTCGGCTCTCGTGTATCTGTGAGAGATTTTTATGGTATATCTGGATATGGATATCTTTTACTTGTTATTCTAGCTCTTTTCTACCCTAGCTTTAGACATACGGCCTTTACAACCCTGCTCTCATGCATTTGAAATCTGGCCACGATGTGTGGCGGAATTAGTGGAATTAGTTGATAAACCGCGTATTCTTTGCAGAGCATTCAATACTTTACATAGAGGCTTTATATGAAGGCAAAAAATATAAAAATGATATTTAATTTTATAGTCACTTTTGTTTCTATCTCCCTGCTGATGTAAAGAAGGGAAATAAGAATGTTCGTATACAATAAACTCCATGAAAGCAATTTTACCTATTTTCTTATTGTTTCAGCGTCGTGCTGACCGACTGTAGTTACTTTCCGCACCTCCTTCTATTTCGTGCACTGTCATCAGCGTGTTTTCGTCGTCGTGTTCTGTTTGATAACGACGAACGTTGTTGTTGCCTTCAGTGAAAAAAGCTCAAACCCTAAAAGAGTTTTTCATCTTCTCTCCTGCTCTGGCTGATGCTGCGCTGATGTCGTATAAGTCTTTAAATTAGATCCCAAAATTTTATGTTACACCATCGCTTCAGTGCTGCTTCACTGAGACGGAGGTCTTTGGTAGCAGCCTGGAGGTTGAGGACATTGTTCGGATGAACTTAGAGAAAAATGTCCAGCGTGTAGTAGTAGCTGTGTTGAATAAAATATGTAGTCTTATTCCGAGCAATATTCAAGATTTGTTTATTCTCAGCCACTGACTTGCAAGACTACAGTATAGCTACATATAGTATATTCCGAGGCACCAATGCTTCCTGCACTCTGTTGCACTCTATGCACCTACAAGGAGACGTTGACGCACTCGGGCTCCATTATTAGATAGAAGCGATCCGATTGCTCATGTGTGCGACGCACTTGATAACGTGCCAAGTCCATCAGTCGGTCCTGCTGCTTCTCGAAGCCCTCGGTGCCCTTGGAGCGCCACTGCAGCCACAGCTTGAAGATGTCGTTGTGACGACCGCACTGAATGACCTTGTCGCCGGTATCATAGCTCATGTCATATCATGGAAGGAGGACGAGGAGTACAAGCTGCATGTGGTCGAAGTCCTAACGCCCAAAACTCGTATGCGGCAACCATTCACGGATCTGTCGGTGCCAATAGTGGGTGCTCTCGCACCACGGCGAAGAGCAGAGCGAGTTCTGTGCAATTGCGGAGACGATCAGCTGGCCAAGTGTCACAATCTGTCTGTCACAAAGCTGAAGAAGTTCGAACTGAAAGAGTTGAATATCGAATGCAGCTTGGAAAATATCCACATCTCTAAAGTGTGCTCTATTGACATCCAACTCGCAAATGTATGAATTTGGCCGATGTTTCGATGCACTTCTTCAGTGATTCTCAATTTGGCGTTCGGTGTAATGGGCGTTCCTAGGCAATCGGTTGGTGTTCTACTGCATTGTAATAATGTTGAATGTACCGTACTTCAAGTGTGCAGTCATACATCAGGTGGCTATGTTGCCGGTGGAAGTCGGTGGAAGGAAGAAAGGGTACATTTAGAACTTCTATTACTCTAATCCAGGATCGGTTAAATGAAACCTAATAAACATGATGAAGTTATTATCTTATGTTCGGTACTTAACAAGCTTGAATATTAATATATGTATGTATGTTTAAAACAAAACATGGTAAATTAGTTACGTAGTAAATTAGTATCCACGATGAATTTTATATTCACAACAACAGTGACGGCAACGGAAACAAAATATGAAGCTCAACGCCAACAGAACCAATAGTGTTTGCAGTCCCGACTTCTACTGTTTCATTTATTTTATTAACCTGGCAACATTATGAAAACATCAGAAACATGATGTAGCTTTTTCTATATACGTCAAAATATATTTTCAAATATACGTCTGTTCGAATAAGATTTCTTATAAAATTGTTCGCCGACAAAATTTTGCTGTGCTTTGAATAGATATATTTTTCAACCAATTGTACACAAAAATTATGGATTGTTCCGGTTGCCCTCGCAAAATAAGCCCCAGGACTGCTCCGTTCGGCGGATTCATGTGCAGCAACGACCATCTTCAATGTTATTTATGCGACGAACGTTCTCACGGAATTTGCGTGCTGTGCTTCACTGTGACTGGCTTTATGAAAATGGATTTGTGCGATACGATCTCGGAAGATGAAGCCAGTATGCCGTACTCAGGTTGGGGCACGGCCAGCACTTGTTCCAGCGTAGATTTTGGGAGCATCCACCAGAGAGAGAGAACCAGCTGCATCGTCACCGACAACAATTGCTGTAGAACAAGAGTGTGTGAAGTGCAAGAAACGCAAATCGGTTGCCAGGCGCTGAATGACACTCAACTGCTCCTGGCCAGGACTCGTGGCGCAGTTCCAAAAGCGAGTGATGTTAAAATTCTGCGGTTGCCACTAGAGTGCCCGCACTGCACCAATTGGACCTTCGTGTCGGATTTCAACAAGCACATGGCGATTGATCATCCCACTCTTCTGAGGGTGAAGATTTGGCCGCGCCAGCACAAGAGATTCTTCCTGGACCCGCGCAAGTCGTGCGTCGGCCGCAACACCACCAATCTTTTGTTTTTGTTAGGCGGCAAGATCACCGACCTGGGTAGCAGCGAGTTCAAGGACTTTTTGCCGATGGTCCTCATGAGCACCCGTGTGCCGATGGTTAACAATGCAGACGGCGACGGCAGTGGTTTCTTGATGATCTGGCTGACTGGCATCGTGCCCGAGGGGATGACGATGTATGCCAGCTTGACGGTGCGACTCCAATCGGAGCAAGATCCCATCTTCGGCATGGGGCACTCACTAGAGATATACTCTATCCGCGAATCGCAGGCCGCGATGGATGTGTTCAGGAGCGGGCAGAGGATGTTGCTGTCCCAAAAGGACGTAGAACTTCTGACTCCAGAGGGAAAAAACACGCTGGAGCTGCAGCTGGTGGTACAATAACGACTGTTTTTTCAAATAACCCTCCAAATGTAAGTCACACAACGGGACAATCTAAGATGAGCGAAAGACCGCGATAGACACTACAAAATTCAACTATGCAAATATAAATGTATTTTTGATGATTTTATTTTGTGCATTTTATTGACCCGTATATACAATGTAATATATATTTTTATAAAATAATTAAAACGATACATTTTATTCGATCTGCATTTTCATTGAGTGGCTTCTGGGGCTGTATAGGATGTCATTCGCATCATGTGCGAGCTCGAGAAGATTGGTCCGAAGGTGGCTCTAGCCGAAAACCCACACCAAACAGTAGTGATACGAAGGTAAGTTTGTTTCTTGTATTATATTTTAATATAGAGCATGTTCTCATGTTTTTTTGCAATTTTTATTTATATTATACATAGTATGTTTATTGTATATATATGAATATATTACTCTGATTTAGTATACTCTCTAAATGCGTTTGTTTTCAGATCCGTTCCTATTTATGCATAAGTTCAATATTTTTAACATAACACATTAAGTAATACCATTCATTTAATATTTTATCATTATTTTAGTACATAGTATGATAATCGGTGTTTTTGTTTCTTTCTTTTTGTATCTTCGATTTTGTTGACGATTAAATTAATCTCTAATTTATATCGAAAAGAAACTAAAGGGTGGGCCATCGCATGATTTCTTTTTGAATTATTTAATTCAGTTTAAATTAATTATTTAATTATTTTAAAATTAGTTATTTAATTCAAAAAGATACAATTCGATGGCCCAGCGTAAATCTGTGTATGTGTGTAGATATAATCATGCGTATGTGTAGTCATATTTATGTATGTATATATAATCATAACAACAATAACGAGCATAGACTGTGTGGTATATATATGATCATATCGCAAGTGTGTGTATGTGTAAATTACTTCAATTTTAATTGACACAATTCTTCGATTTTTCCATGAAATAATTGATATTAAATATAAAACCAATTGTGATAAAAACTGAATTATAGTTTTTCCTATACATAATCGCATATATACGATAAACATACTAAATTATAAAATTAAGCAACTTAATTGGAAGTTAAGAATTGAATTGAAAAACTTTCCGCATACGAATTAATATCTTAATTAATTTCAATTGACTGAATGATTACTTAATAAAATTATGCTGCATATTGTTTTATATACATATATGTATATAGTATTAAACAATTCGTCCTCTTGATTTAAAACGAGTTAACAAGCGTAGGTATTTTCATTTAGGTACATTTGTAAGCATGCAAGGGTTAAACATTCGTATGATCTTCTCTGATATCCTTCGTGAAGCATGAGTAAAGATAATGGAAAGAGACTGTCAAGAAACAATTGATAAAAAATGGCAAGCTTTTTTTTACACTCTTATAAAGGCAGGGTCGCCCTTCATAGGTCACTCGGGTCATTAAGCCACTTTCGATGAAGTCACTTTTTGTGAAGACCCTATCTATGAAGGTCTTGAATATTTCTATCATATTACAAGCCACCTAGACTGCAAACATTATACGATTATGAAGCTTCTGTTAAAATAATTGCTCTAAATGAGTAAAAATAATATAACCCGAACATCAAGATTTAAGAATACTCTTATGTTGTGTGTACATTAAATGAGAATTTGTTAATCAAAATTCTAAGAAAATAAATTTGCATCATATAAGAATTTTAATCTTCTATTTTAGCAAGTTTTTTCAAGAGTTTTAATTGGTGAATTTTTCAGTATGCTTCATTGTAAGTGCAGGTATTCATATCGTGTGTGTTGATGTCTTCTGTGTTTACAGTTTACAGAGGCGTTTACAATTGGAACATTTAATTTGTTTTTACATTTCATCTCTTTAATCAAAACACACATAATTTTAATACAGCTTTTGACTTTCATACTTACACATTGACAAGTATTTTTGAAAAATTGTTTTTGTATCTCTTTCATTTAATTTCTCTTAATGATAATAATAGCAATTTTCTCTTTAAGTACATCTCTTTTAATAACGTAATAAACATATTACAGAAATATAATAACATAACATAATAATAATAATAATAATTGTAAAATAACAATATTATTTTACAATTATAATTAATTAACAATGGACATAAGTTACATTTAAAGTAAGGGGAAAATCTTTAATTAAATTTATAAAATATAAGTTAGAGAAGTTTCAGATAACTTAAATATGTTCTAAAATGAACAGTATTTAAACTGAATTAGTTTAGTTTGGTTATTTTGGATGATTTTTAAAGAAGGAGAATATATTCTGTTAAAAATTGCAATATTAAAGGATTGCCTTAAATAGAAATCACACTTCTATTTCTATATTTAAATTATAATACAATAACATTAACATGGTATCTAAATTATGCCTGATTTTCGATTATATGGATGAAATAATCCAACAACAAGTAATCCATTTATAGAGACAATTAACATTGAACTAGTTTTGGCTTTTTTATTCATGCTAGTGATTTCAGTGATTGGAACTTATGACGGTTTCCTGTTTCGGACTCTTGGTGGTGAGTTTTACAGTTTGCTAAAGATTCCTCATTCATCGTTTAATAATCTGAGCAGTACCGTTATGACTGACGTACATGACTGACCTTTCAATGACAATATAATAATATAATATAAATATTTAACCAAATATTACAATCCAACAAAAAACATAGAATTCAAAACAACAGCATCGTAAACTATGTATATATAGTATGCAGTAAACAAAGGTACATTATATATGTATATGTAATCAACTCATATACATATGTATATACGATACGATATATATATTTGACTATATAACATACATATACATATGTATGAATGATTGCGTGATTGTGTGATCTTGGATGATATGCTTTTATTATGTTGTATAATTAATTAGTTGCTTTTGTTGTTTCATTTTATTTCTGTGTCTAATTTCACTAAATCAGTATATTAACTAAACTTAACTGCAGGTTCCGTCTTGACTCCCTTTTTTGTTGTTGTTCAATCCGGCGGGTGGAGCTGAGTTTGGAAACTCAACCAACATAATTTTCGGTAACTGCCGCAGATAGAAGATCGATCGGAAGAAGTTTGGTCGACGATCGTCCGGTTGGTAGCCGACCATAAGGCTGTCCTTCTGCACCATGCGTCCCTTGATGATGTGACACATCTAAACAAAGGTTAAAGTTAAGTCACATCTAGATATGACCTGTGTTCTTGTACCTTGTCCAGTTCTTGTTCCTTTCGGCTGTCGTGGGGAACACCTCTCAAGCGCTTCGGTATGTGCCAGAAGGGACGTTGACGCACTCGGGCTCCATTATTAGATAGAAGCGATCCGATTGCTCATGTACGCGACGCACTTGATAACGTGCCAAGTCCATCAGCCGGTCCTGCTGCTTCTCGAAGCCCTCGGTGCCCTTGGAGCGCCACTGCAGCCACAGCTTGAAGATGTCGTTGTGACGACCGCACTGAATGACCTTGTTGCCGGTATCATAGCTCATGTCATATCATGGAAGGAGGACGAGGAGTGCAAGCTGCATGTGGTCGAAGTCCTAACGCCCAAAACACGTATGCGGCAACCATTCACGGATCTGTCGGTGCCAATAGTGGGTGCTCTCTCACCACGGCGAAGAGCAGAGCGAGTTCTGTGCAATTGCGGAGACGATCAGCTGGCCAAGTGTCACAATCTGTCTGTCACAAAGCTGAAGAAGTTCGAACTGAAAGAGTTGAATATCGAATGCAGCTTGGAAAATATCCACATCTCTAAAGTGTTCTCTATTGACATCCACCTCGCAAATGTATGAATTTGGCCGATGGTTCGATGCACTTCTTCAGTGATTTTCAATTTGGCGTTCGGTGTAATGTGCATTCCTAGGCAATCGGTTGCTGTTCTACTGCATTGTAATAATGTTGAATGTACCGTACTTCAAGTGTGCAGTCATACATCAGGTGGCTATGTTGCCGGCGGAAGGAAGAAAGGGGACATTTAGAACTTCTATTACTCTAATCCAGGATTGGTTAAATGAAACCTAATAAACATGATGAAGCTATTATCTTATGTTCAGTACTTAACAAGCTTGAATATTAATATATGTATGTATGTTTAAAACACAACATGGTAAATTAGTTACGTAGTAAATTAGTATCCACGATGAATTTTATATTCACAACAACAGTGACAGCAACGGAAACAAAATATGAAGCTCAACAGCAACAGAAGCAATAGTGTTTGCAGTCCCGACTTCTATTGTTTCATTTATTTCATTAACGTGGCAACATTTGTGAAAACATCAGAAACATGATGTAGCTTTTTCAATATAAGTCAAAATATATTTTCAAATATACATACGTCTGTTCGATTAAGATTTCTTATAAAATTGTTCGCCGACAAAATTTTGCTGTCCTTTGAATAGATATATTTTTCAACCAATTGTACACAAAAATTATGGATTGTTCCGGTTGCCCTCGCAAAATAAGCCCCAGGACTGCTCCGTTCGGCGGATTTATGTGCAGCAACGACCATCTTCAATGTTATTTATGCGACGAACGTTCTCACGGAATTTGCGTGCTGTGCTTCACTGTGACTGGCTTTATGAAAATGGATTTGTGCGATACGATCTCGGAAGACGAAGCCAGTATGCCGTACTCAGGTTGGGGCACGGCCAGCACTTGTTCCAGCGTAGATTTTGGGAGCATCCACCAGAGAGAGAGAACCAGCTACATCGTCACCGACAACAATTGCTGTAGAACAAGAGTGTGTGAAGTGCAAGAAACGCAAATCGGTTGCCAGGCGCTGAATGACACTCAACTGCTCCTGGCCAGGACTCGTGGCGCAGTTCCAAAAGCGAGTGATGTTAAAATTCTGCGGTTGCCACTAGAGTGCCCGCACTGCACCAATTGGACCTTCGTGTCGGATTTCAACAAGCACATGGCGATTGATCATCCCACTCTTCTGAGGGTGAAGATTTGGCCGCGCCAGTACAAGAAATTCTTCCTGGACCCGCGCAAGTCGTGCGTCGGCCGCAACACCACCAATCTTTTGTTTTTGTTAGGCGGCAAGATCACCGACCTGGGTAGCAGCGAGTTCAAGGACTTTTTGCCGATGGTCCTCATGAGCACCCGTGTGCCGATGGTTAACAATGCAGACGGCGACGGCGACGGTTTCTTGATGATCTGGCTGACTGGCATCGTGCCCGAGGGGATGACGATGTATGCCAGCTTGACGGTGCGACTCCAATCGGAGCAAGATCCCATCTTCGGCATGGGGCACTCACTAGAGATATACTCTATCCGCGAATCGCAGGCCGCGATGGATGTGTTCAGGAGCGGGCAGAGGATGTTGCTGTCCCAAAAGGACGTAGAACTTCTGACTCCAGAGGGAAAAAACACGCTGGAGCTGCAGCTGGTGGTACAATAACGACTGTTTTTTCAAATAACCCTCCAAATGTAAGTCACACAACGGGACAATCTAAGATGAGCGAAAGACCGCGATAGACACTACAAAATTCAACCATGCAAATTTAAATGTATTTTTGATGATTTTATCTTGTGCGTTTTATTGACCCGTATATACAAATAATATATATTTTTATAAAAGAATTAAATGTATCTTATTTTATTCGATCTGCATTTTCATTGAGTGGCTTCTGGGGCTGTATAGGATGTCATTCGCATCATGTGCGAGCTCGAGAAGATTGGTCCGAAGGTGGCTCTAGCCGAAAACCAGCACCAAACAGTAGTGATACGAAGGTAAGTTTGTTTCTTGTATTATATTTTAATATAGAGCATGTGCTCATGTTTTTTTGCAATTTTTATTTATATTATACATAGTATGTTTATTGTATTGTGTATATATGAATATATGTATAAACTAAAGGGTGTGCCATCGCATGGTTTCTTTTTGGTTGGTGATTTTTTCAGTATGTTGCATTGTAGAGTGCAGGTATTCATATTGTGTGTGTTGATGTGTTTCTGTGTTTACAGTGGAGGCCTACAATTGGAACATTTAATTTGCTTTTACATTTCATTTCTTTAATCAAAACACACATCCTCAACACATTCTGGATAGCATAGCAAGTCCAATGCGATGGGTTACGATTGTGTTTCCGTCTTTTCTGAACTTCTACATCCCCACAAATCCATAACCACACCCCACGGTAACCTTCTATATGCAGAGTTGGGAAGTCTAGTTTACCAAATCCGGAATACAAGTATTACTAGGCTAAAATTAAACGTATAACTAAGGTTAATATAAAATTAAAATGTTCTTATGTTAAAATGTTATTTCGTATATTGTACCATGTTATAAGTCAAAGCTTACGGTGTAATTTGTTGTAATTGTGCAAATAAATAAATAAACACATAATTTTAATTCAGCTTTTGAATTTCATACTTACACATTGACAAAAATTGTTTTTGTATCTCTTTCATTTTATTTCTCTTAATAATAATAGCAATTTTATCTTTAAGTACATCTCTTTTAATAACTCGTGATAAACATATTACAGAAATATGATAACAAAATATTAAAATAAGTTAAAATTTCACAATAAAGTAACAATACAATTGTACAATTATAATTAATTAACAATGGACATAACTTACATTTAAAGTAAAGGGAAAATCTTTAATTAAATTTATAAAATATAAGTTAGAGAAGTTTTAGATAACTAAAATATGTTCTAAAATGAACAGTATTTAAACTGAATTAGTTTAGTTTGGTTATTTTGGATGATTTTTAAAGAAGGAGAATATATTCTGTTAAAAATTGCAATATTAAAGGATTGCCTTAAATAGAAATCACACTTCTATTTCTATATTTAAATTTTAATACAATAACATTAACATGGTTTCTAAATTATGGCTGATTTTCGATTATATGGATGAAATAATCCAACAACAAGTAATCCATTTATAGAGACAATTAACATTGAACATTGAACTAGTTTTGGATTTTTTATTAATGCTAGTGATTTTAGTGATTGTTTCCGGTTTCCTGTTTCGGACTCTTGGTGGTGAGTTTTACAGTTTGCTAAAGATTCATCATTCATCGTTTCATAATCTGAGCAGTACCGTTATGACTGACGTACATGACTGACCTTTCAATGACAATATAATAATATAATATAAATATTTAACCAAATATTAGAATCCAACAAAAAACATAGAATTCAAAACTACAGCATCGTAAACTATGTATATATAGTATGCAGTATACAAAGTTACATTATATATCTATATGTAATCAACTAATATATATATATTTGACTATATAATATACATATATGTATGAATGATTGCGTGATTGTGTGATCTTGGATGATATGCTTTTATTATGTTGTATAATTAATTTGTTGCTTTTGTTGTTTCATTTTATTTATGTGTCTAATTTCACTAAATCAGTATATTAAATAAACTTAACTGCCGGTTCCGTCTTGACTCCCTTTTTTGTTGTTGTTCAATCCGGCGGGTGGAGCTGGAGCTGAGTTTGGAAACTCAACCAACATCTTTTTCGGTAACCGCCGCAGATAGATGATCGATCGGAAGAAGTTTGGTCGACGATCGTCCGGTTGGTAGCCGACCATAAGGCTGTCCTTCTGCACCATGCGTCCCTTGATGATGTGACACATCTAAACGGAGGTTAAAGTTAAGTCACATCTAGATATTGCCTGTGTTCTTGTACCTTGTCCAGTTCTTGTTCCTTTCGGCTGTCGTGGGGAACGCCTTTTAAGCGCTTCGGTATGTACCCGGATGCAATTGTGTGCAATTGTAATGGTATGCATGTTGTGTGTGTGTGCTTTTTACGTAGGTGTTACTTTCATATGCTTCATGCTCGGCTCTCGTGTATCTGTGAGAGATTTTTATGGTATATCTGGATATGGATATCTTTTACTTGTTATTCTAGCTCTTTTCTACCCTAGCTTTAGACATACGGCCTTTACAACTCTGCTCTCATGCATTTGAAATCTGGCCACGATGTGTGGCGGAATTAGTGGAATTAGTTGATAAACCGCGTATTCTTTGCAGAGCATTCAATACTTCACATAGAGGCTTTATATGAAGGCAAAAAATATAAAAATGATATTTAATTTTATAGTCACTTTTGTTTCTATCTCCCTGCTGATGTAAAGAAGGGAAATAAGAATGTTCGTATACAATAAACTCCATGAAAGCAATTTTACCTATTGTCTTATTGTTTCAGCGTCGTACTGACCGACTGTAGTTACTTTCCGCACCTCCTTCTATTTCGTGCACTGTCATCAGCGTGTTTTCGTCTTCGTGTTCTGTTTGATAACGACGAACGTTGTTGTTGCCTTCAGTGAAAAAAGCTCAAACCCTAAAAGCGTTTTTCATCTTCTCTCCTGCTCTGGCTGATGCTGCGCTGATGTCGTATAAGGCTTTAAATTAGAACCCAAAATTGTATGTTACACCATCGCTTCAGTGCTGCTTCACTGAGACGGAGGTCTTTGGTAGCAGCCTGGATGTTGAGGACATTGTTCGGATGAACTTAGAGAAAAATGTCCAGCGTGTAGTAGTAGCTGTGTTGAATAAAATATGTAGTCTTATTCCGAGCAATATTCAAGATTTGTTTATTCTCAGCCACTGACTTGCAAGACTACAGTATAGCTACATATAGTATATTCCGAGGCACCAATGCTTCCTGCACTCTGTTGCACTCTATGCACCTACAAGAAGACGTTGACGCACTCGGGCTCCATTATTAGATAGAAGCGATCCGATTGCTCATGTGTGCGACGCACTTGATAACGTGCCGAGTCCATCAGTCGGTCCTGCTGCTTCTCGAAGCCCTCGGTGCCCTTGGAGCGCCACTGCAGCCACAGCTTGAAGATGTCGTTGTGACGACCGCACTGAATGACCTTGTTGCCGGTATCATAGCTCATGTCATATCATGGAAGGAGGACGAGGAGTACAAGCTGCATGTGGTCGAAGTCCTAACGCCCAAAACTCGTATGCGGCAACCATTCACGGATCTGTCGGTGCCAATAGTGGGTGCTCTCTCACCACGGCGAAGAGCAGAGCGAGTTCTGTGCAATTGCGGAGACGATCAGCTGGCCAAGTGTCACAATCTGTCTGTCACAAAGCTGAAGAAGTTCGAACTGAAAGAGTTGAATATCGAATGCAGCTTGGAAAATATCCACATCTCTAAAGTGTTCTCTATTGACATCCACCTCGCAAATGTATGAATTTGGCCGATGGTTCGATGCACTTCTTCAGTGATTTTCAATTTGGCGTTCGGTGTACTGGGCGTTCCTAGGCAACCGGTTGCTGCTCTACTGCATTGTAATAGTGTTGAATGTACCGTACTTCAAGTGTGCAGTCATACATCAGGTGGCTATGTTGCCGGCGGAAGGAAGAAAGGGGACATTTAGAACTTCTATTACTCTAATCCAGGATCGGTTAAATGAAACCTAATAAACATGATGAAGTTATTATCTTATGTTCAGTACTTAACAAGCTAGAATATTAATATATGTATGTTAGTTTAAAACAAAACTTGGTAAATTAGTTACGTAGTAAATTAGTATCCACGATGAATTTTATATTCACAACACCAGTGACAGCAACGGAAACAAAATATGAAGCTCAACAGCAACAGAAGCAATAGTGTTTGCAGTCCCGACTTCTACTGTTTCATTTATTTCATTAACGTGGCAACATTTGTGAAAACATCAGAAACATGATGTAGCTTTTTCTATATACGTCAAAATATATTTTCAAATATACGTCTGTTCGATTAAGATTTTTTACAAAATTGTTCGCCGACAAAATTTTGCTGTCCTTTGAATAGATATATTTTTCAACCAATTGTACACAAAAATTATGGATTGTTCCGGTTGCCCTCGCAAAATAAGCCCCAGGACTGCTCCGTTCGGCGGATTCATGTGCAGCAACGACCATCTTCAATGTTATTTATGCGACGAACGTTCTCACGGAATTTGCGTGCTGTGCTTCACTGTGACTGGCTTTATGAAAATGGATTTGTGCGATACGATCTCGGAAGACGAAGCCAGTATGCCGTACTCAGGTTGGGGCACGGCCAGCACTTGTTCCAGCGTAGATTTTGGGAGCATCCACCAGAGAGAGAGAACCAGCTACATCGTCACCGACAACAATTGCTGTAGAAATAGAGTGTGTGAAGTGCAAGAAACGCAAATCGGTTGCCAGGCGCTGAATGACACTCAACTGCTCCTGGCCAGGACTCGTGGCGCAGTTCCAAAAGCGAGTGATGTTAAAATTCTGCGGTTGCCACTAGAGTGCCCGCACTGCACCAATTGGACCTTCGTGTCGGATTTCAACAAGCACATGGCGATTGATCATCCCACTCTTCTGAGGGTGAAGATTTGGCCGCGCCAGTACAAGAAATTCTTCCTGGACCCGCGCAAGTCGTGCGTCGGCCGCAACACCACCAATCTTTTGTTTTTGTTAGGCGGCAAGATCACCGACCTGGGTAGCAGCGAGTTCAAGGACTTTTTGCCGATGGTCCTCATGAGCACCCGTGTGCCGATGGTTAACAATGCAGACGGCGACGGCAGTGGTTTCTTGATGATCTGGCTGACTGGCATCGTGCCCGAGGGGATGACGATGTATGCCAGCTTGACGGTGCGACTCCAATCGGAGCAAGATCCCATCTTCGGCATGGGGCACTCACTAGAGATATACTCTATCCGCGAATCGCAGGCCGCGATGGATGTGTTCAGGAGCGGGCAGAGGATGTTGCTGTCCCAAAAGGACGTAGAACTTCTGACTCCAGAGGGAAAAAACACGCTGGAGCTGCAGCTGGTGGTACAATAACGACTGTTTTTTCAAATAACCCTCCAAATGTAAGTCACACAACGGGACAATCTAAGATGAGCGAAAGACCGCGATAGACACTACAAAATTCAACCATGGAAATATAAATGTATTTTTGATGATTTTATTTTGTGCATTTTATTGACCCGTATATACAATGTAATATATATTTTTATAAAAGAATTAAATGTATCTTATTTTATTCGATCTCGTTTTCATTGAGTGGCTTCTGGGGCTGTATAGGATGTCATTCGCATCATGTGCGAGCTCGAGAAGATTGGTCCGAAGGTGGCTCTAGCCGAAAACCAGCACCAAACAGTAGTGATACGAAGGTAAGTTTGTTTCTTGTATTATATTTTACTACAGAGCATGTTCTCATGTTTTTTTTGCAATTTTTATTTATAATATATATAGTATGTTTATTGTATTGTGTATATATGAATATATGTATAAACTAAAGGGTGTGCCATCGCATGGTTTCTTTTTGGTTGGTGATTTTTTCAGTATGTTGCATTGTAGAGTGCAGGTATATTGTGTGTGTTGATGTGTTTCTGTGTTTACAGTGGAGGCCTTAATTTGCTTTTACATTTCATCTCTTTAATCAAACACACATCCTCAACACATTCTGGATAGCATTCTCTCTATCAAGTCCAACGCGATGGGTAACGATTGTGTTTCCGTCCTTTCTGAACTTCTACATCCCCACAAATCCATAACCACACCCCACGGTAACCTTCTATATGCAGAGTTGGGAAGTCTAGTTTACCAAATCCGGAATACAAGTATTACTAGGCTAAAATTAAACGTATAACTAAGGTTAATATAAAATTAAAATGTTCTTATGTTAAAATGTTATTTCGTATATTGTATCATGTTATAAGTCTTCCAAAGCTTACGGTGTAATTTGTTGTAATTGTTCAAATAAATAAATGAACACATAATTTTAATTCAGCTTTTGAATTTCATACTTACTCATTGACAAAAATTGTTTTTGTATCTGTTTCATTTAATTTCTCTTAATAAAAATAGCAATTTTATCTTTAAGTACATCTCTTTTAATAACTCGTGATAAACATATTACAGAAATGTGATAACAAAATATTAAAATAAGTTAAAATTTCACAATAAAATAACAATATTCTTTTACAATTATAATTAATTAACAATGGACATAACTTACATTTAAATAAGGGGAAAATCTTTAATTAAATTTATAAAATATAAGTTAGAGAAGTTTCAGATAACTAAAATATGTTCTAAAATGAACAGTATTTAAACTGAATTAGTTTAGTTTGGTTATTTTGGATGATTTTTAAAGAAGGAGAATATATTCTGTTAAAAATTGCAATATTAAAGGATTGCCTTAAATAGAAATCACACTTCTATTTCTATATTTAAATTTTAATACAATAACATTAACATGGTTTCTAAATTATGCCTGATTTTCGATTATATGGATGAAATAATCCAACAACAAGTAATCCATTTATAGAGACAATTAACATTGAACTAGTTTTGGCTTTTTTATTCATGCTAGTGATTTCAGTGATTGGAACTTATGACGGTTTCCTGTTTCGGACTCTTGGTGGTGAGTTTTACATTTTGCTAAAGATTCATCATTCATCGTTTAATAATCTGAGCAGTACCGTTATGACTGACGTACATGACTGACCTTTCAATGACAATATAATAATATAATATAAATATTAAACCAAATATTACAATCCAACAAAAAACATAGAATTCAAAACAACAGGATCGTAAACTATGTATATATAGTATGCAGTATACAAAGGTACATTATATATGTATGTATATTAGACTGGTCGCAATAATTTTTTTTTTGAAATTTGATTGCCTGCGCTGCTTAAAATATGAGGTTTGGTGTAAGAAATCATGTCCTAATTTTTCAGCTCAAACCGACGGTGCCTAGTCGTGCCTAGTGGGGCCCAAAGTTCCCCATATTATAAAAAAACATCTATTCAATCGGATCTTTATAGTTATACTAGTTGAAAAGCCGGTCCCATAGACCGAAAATCAAAAATCTGGCTTCGTTACGATCTTCCGCAGAGAAAGTACTTTAAGTATGCCAAATTTCAGCTTCCTATGTCATCAGATGGCTTCAGAAAGTTGTGGAAAGAATAGGACATACATACAAACATCCGGACATACTAAGAAATTATATATTGTATAGATATATTAAAGTATTTGGTATTTAATGTTTTAGTATGATACGAACGAAAGATTTTAACTAAAATTTATTTATTATTGGAAGAAATAAAAAATTCGAAGTTCATATTAAAATGTTCAAGCATGTATTTAATTAAAAGGACATCAAAAACATCGGTTGTCTTATCGTCGATGTACGACGACCTTCTGCTCTGCTTGCCAACTACTTTGCTTCTTCGTCGTTTAATTGTTTGTTTAATTCCGTTTATGTTATTTAGGTGAAATTTCTTCGACCACAGTTTTACAGTAATATTTTATTTCATGTAAAATTATTCAACAAACGAAATAATTATCAAACCTTTAAAATGTACCACTAACAATGTAAGTAAAACAACGGTAGTTCATACACGTACTTCATATTGTCTGTAAGCTACTTTTTCTTCCATGTCGCCACCATATAAGTGAATTGTTGGTCAAATCTGTATTTGAAATGAATTTTGGGAAAACATCCGGGCCAGAAGTTCTTCTCTTCAACAGATTTGCCAAGTATTGGAAACACATTGAAGCTAGCACGTTCAAGAGTGGAATTTTGGACGAAGAAGTGGTGCGAATTTTAACAACATCGCGCGTAGATTATTTGAAGAATTTTTGTATAAATGCGTTAAAATTCCATTACGTGCGTGCAGATTATAAAGAGTTGCTTCAGTTAAAACTCCATTTTATTGGGGAGCATGTACCAGATTTTTCACAATTTCGTTTGCCTGGTGCAACATCGCATGCACGATTCATGTCAAAGTGCATTTATTGTTACAAAATATTTCTATTTCGCGAACAGTTCAAATTGACAGCAGCGGAATTGAAAAGTCTTCGGAGCATTTGCTTATTTTTGACTATCATATATGTTCTTTATTGGTTCCGATGTGCGAATGCTATAGAAGCGCCAAAACTAGATCTTGATTTCATTCAAAACGTTGTAACTTATTTTGATAAAGAAGTTCCGACCGCATTATTGCAAAAAATAAGAAACCATTTGTGGTATTTGTCAGAAGAAACTGTTGGCCTTGCATTTGTGAATGAAAGCGTGCCGTTGGAAATAAAAAAGATGATGGTCCAAAAACTCGACATCGGCAATGACATACACGGAAATAATGAAAAAATTTCGAAAAGGAATGTTGTCAATATGGATGAAATTTTCTCTTACGCGTCAAGAGATATATCAGATTTCGTTTCTCCACTGACAAAGAAATTTTTTTCTCCATTAGCCATAGATCCAAAATTTTTAGAATCGGAACCTTCTCAATGGCAACAGAGGGATGATTATTGCGCTGGAAAAGCTGTCTGTCAACATTTGAATGTTGTGAATGATGCAGCAGAAAGAGCAATTAAACTCATCACGGATTACAATAAATCGCTAACATACGATGAGAAAGATAAGTAGTAATTACTCCAAGTTGTTGAACACTATCGTCATTTATATCCTTCTCACAACAAATCTTCTCTTATAAATTAATCAACTCAATAAAATTAATTAAATAAATATATACTTTTTTTTATCATTATATTAACTTTCAAAACCATTAATAAATTAAATTTATATTTGAAGCACATTATTCAATATAACTATAAATACCTGATTGAATAGATGTTTTTTTATAATATGGGGAACTTTGGGCCCCACTAGGCACGACTAGGCACCGTCGGATTTAGCTGAAAAATTAGGACATGATTTCTTACACCAAACCTCATATTTTAAGCAGCGCAAACAATTATATTTAAAAAAAAAAAAAAATCCCATACAAGATGCGACCAGTCTAATGTATATGTAATCAACTCATATACATATATACGATATATATATTTGACTATATAATATACATATGTATATGTATGAATGATTGCGTGATTGTGTGATCTTGGATGACATGCTTTTATTATGTTGTATAATTAATTAGTTGCTTTTGTTGTTTCATTTTATTTCTGTGTCTAATTTCACTAAATCAGTATATTAACTAAACTTAATTGCCGGTTCCGTTTGACTCCTTTTTTTGTTGTTGTTCAATACGGCGGGTGGAGCTGGAGCTGAGTTTGGAAATTCAACCAACTTCAACCTTCTGCAATCTGCCATTAAATGTTCTACCAATGAATACTCTTTTACTTAATGTTTCTGATCCTGAATCCTTTACAAATCATCGCCTAAGCGATGGATCTCATCGAGCATGAAGTCCACATCTTCTTCGGTAACCGCCGCAGATAGATGATCGATCGGAAGAAGTTTGGTAGACGATCGTCCGGTTGGTAGCCGACCATAAGGCTGTCCTTCTGCACCATGCGTCCCTTGATGATGTGACACATCTAAACGGAGGTTAAAGTTAAGTCACATCTAGATATTGCCTGTGTTCTTGTACCTTGTCCAGTTCTTGTTCCTTTCGGCTGTCGTGGGGAACGCCTTTCAAGCGCTTCGGTATGTACCCGGATGCAATTGTGTGCAATTGTAATGGTATGCATGTTGTGTGTGTGTGCTTTTTACGTAGGTGTTACTTTCATATGCTTCATGCTCGGCTCTCGTGTATCTGTGAGAGATTTTTATGGTATATCTGGATATGGATATCTTTTACTTGTTATTCTAGCTCTTTTCTACCCTAGCTTTAGACATACGGCCTTTACAACCCTGCTCTCATGCATTTGAAATCTGGCCACGATGTGTGGCGGAATTAGTGGAATTAGTTGATAAACCGCGTATTCTTTGCAGAGCATTCAATACTTTACATAGAGGCTTTATATGAAGGCAAAAAATATAAAAATGATATTTAATTTTATAGTCACTTTTGTTTCTATCTCCCTGCTGATGTAAAGAAGGGAAATAAGAATGTTCGTATACAATAAACTCCATGAAAGCAATTTTACCTATTTTCTTATTGTTTCAGCGTCGTGCTGACCGACTGTAGTTACTTTCCGCACCTCCTTCTATTTCGTGCACTGTCATCAGCGTGTTTTCGTCGTCGTGTTCTGTTTGATAACGACGAACGTTGTTGTTGCCTTCAGTGAAAAAAGCTCAAACCCTAAAAGAGTTTTTCATCTTCTCTCCTGCTCTGGCTGATGCTGCGCTGATGTCGTATAAGTCTTTAAATTAGAACCCAAAATTGTATGTTACACCATCGCTTCAGTGCTGCTTCACTGAGACGGAGGTCTTTGGTAGCAGCCTGGAGGTTGAGGACATTGTTCGGATGAACTTAGAGAAAAATGTCCAGCGTGTAGTAGTAGCTGTGTTGAATAAAATATGTAGTCTTATTCCGAGCAATATTCAAGATTTGTTTATTCTCAGCCACTGACTTGCAAGACTACAGTATAGCTACATATAGTATATTCCTAGGCACCAATGCTTCCTGCACTCTGTTGCACTCTATGCACCTACAAGGAGACGTTGACGCACTCGGGCTCCATTATTAGATAGAAGCGATCCGATTGCTCATGTGTGCGACGCACTTGATAACGTGCCAAGTCCATCAGTCGGTCCTGCTGCTTCTCGAAGCCCTCGGTGCCCTTGGAGCGCCACTGCAGCCACAGCTTGAAGATGTCGTTGTGACGACCGCACTGAATGACCTTGTCGCCGGTATCATAGCTCATGTCATATCATGGAAGGAGGACGAGGAGTACAAGCTGCATGTGGTCGAAGTCCTAACGCCCAAAACTCGTATGCGGCAACCATTCACGGATCTGTCGGTGCCAATAGTGGGTGCTCTCGCACCACGGCGAAGAGCAGAGCGAGTTCTGTGCAATTGCGGAGACGATCAGCTGGCCAAGTGTCACAATCTGTCTGTCACAAAGCTGAAGAAGTTCGAACTGAAAGAGTTGAATATCGAATGCAGCTTGGAAAATATCCACATCTCTAAAGTGTGCTCTATTGACATCCAACTCGCAAATGTATGAATTTGGCCGATGTTTCGATGCACTTCTTCAGTGATTCTCAATTTGGCGTTCGGTGTAATGGGCGTTCCTAGGCAATCGGTTGGTGTTCTACTGCATTGTAATAATGTTGAATGTACCGTACTTCAAGTGTGCAGTCATACATCAGGTGGCTATGTTGCCGGTGGAAGTCGGTGGAAGGAAGAAAGGGTACATTTAGAACTTCTATTACTCTAATCCAGGATCGGTTAAATGAAACCTAATAAACATGATGAAGTTATTATCTTATGTTCGGTACTTAACAAGCTTGAATATTAATATATGTATGTATGTTTAAAACAAAACATGGTAAATTAGTTACGTAGTAAATTAGTATGCACGATGAATTTTATATTTACAACACCAGTGACAGCAACGGAAACAAAATATGAAGCTCAACAGCAACAGAAGCAATAGTGTTTGCAGTCCCGACTTCTACTGTTTCATTTATTTCATTAACGTGGCAACATTTGTGAAAACATCAGAAACATGATGTAGCTTTTTCTATATACGTCAAAATATATTTTCAAATATACGTCTGTTCGAATAAGATTTCTTATAAAATTGTTCGCCGACAAAATTTTGCTGTGCTTTGAATAGATATATTTTTCAACCAATTGTACACAAAAATTATGGATTGTTCCGGTTGCCCTCGCAAAATAAGCCCCAGGACTGCTCCGTTCGGCGGATTTATGTGCAGCAACGACCATCTTCAATGTTATTTATGCGACGAACGTTCTCACGGAATTTGCGTGCTGTGCTTCACTGTGACTGGCTTTATGAAAATGGATTTGTGCGATACGATCTCGGAAGACGAAGCCAGTATGCCGTACTCAGGTTGGGGCACGGCCAGCACTTGTTCCAGCGTAGATTTTGGGAGCATCCACCAGAGAGAGAGAACCAGCTACATCGTCACCGACAACAATTGCTGTAGAAATAGAGTGTGTGAAGTGCAAGAAACGCAAATCGGTTGCCAGGCGCTGAATGACACTCAACTGCTCCTGGCCAGGACTCGTGGCGCAGTTCCAAAAGCGAGTGATGTTAAAATTCTGCGGTTGCCACTAGAGTGCCCGCACTGCACCAATTGGACCTTCGTGTCGGATTTCAACAAGCACATGGCGATTGATCATCCCACTCTTCTGAGGGTGAAGATTTGGCCGCGCCAGTACAAGAGATTCTTCCTGGACCCGCGCAAGTCGTGCGTCGGCCGCAACACCACCAATCTTTTGTTTTTGTTAGGCGGCAAGATCACCGACCTGGGTAGCAGCGAGTTCAAGGACTTTTTGCCGATGGTCCTCATGAGCACCCGTGTGCCGATGGTTAACAATGCAGACGGCGACGGCAGTGGTTTCTTGATGATCTGGCTGACTGGCATCGTGCCCGAGGGGATGACGATGTATGCCAGCTTGACGGTGCGACTCCAATCGGAGCAAGATCCCATCTTCGGCATGGGGCACTCACTAGAGATATACTCTATCCGCGAATCGCAGGCCGCGATGGATGTGTTCAGGAGCGGGCAGAGGATGTTGCTGTCCCAAAAGGACGTAGAACTTCTGACTCCAGAGGGAAAAAACACGCTGGAGCTGCAGCTGGTGGTACAATAACGACTGTTTTTTCAAATAACCCTCCAAATGTAAGTCACACAACGGGACAATCTAAGATGAGCGAAAGACCGCGATAGACACTACAAAATTCAAACATGGAAATATAAATGTATTTTTGATGATTTTATTTTGTGCATTTTATTGACCCGTATATACAATGTAATATATATTTTTATAAAAGAATTAAATGTATCTTATTTTATTCGATCTGCATTTTCATTGAGTGGCTTCTGGGGCTGTATAGGATGTCATTCGCATCATGTGCGAGCTCGAGAAGATTGTTCCGAAGGTGGCTCTAGTCGAAAACCAGCACCAAACAGTAGTGATACGAAGGTAAGTTTGTTTCTTGTATTATATTTTAATATAGAGCATGTTCTCATGTTTTCTTGCAATTTTTATTTATAATATATATAGTATGTTTATTGTATTGTGTATATATGAATATATGTATAAACTAAAGGGTGTGCCATCGCATGGTTTCTTTTTGATTGGTGATTTAATTGGTGAATTTTTCAGTATGTTGCATTGTAGAGTGCAGGTATTCATATTGTGTGTGTTGATGTGTTTCTGTGTTTACAGTGGAGGCCTACAATTGGAACATTTAATTTGCTTTTACATTCCATCTCGTTAATCAAACACACATCCTCAACACATTCTGGATAGCATTCTCTCTATCAAGTCCAACGCGATGGGTAACGATTGTGTTTCCGTCCTTTCTGAACTTCTACAACCCCACAAATCCATAACCACACCCCACGGTAACCTTCTATATGCAGAGTTGGGAAGTCTAGTTTACCAAATCCGGAATACAAGTATTACTAGGCTAAAATTAAACGTATAACTAAGGTTAATATAAAATTAAAATGTTCTTATGTTAAAATGTTATTTCGTATATTGTACCATGTTATAAGCCAAAGCTTACGGTGTAATTTGTTGTAATTGTGCAAATAAATAAATAAACACATAATTTTAAGCTTTTGAAGCTTTTGAATTTCATGTTTTTGTATCTCTTTCATTTAATTTCTCTTAATAAAAATAGCAATTTTATCTTTAAGTACATCTCTTTTAATAACTCGTGATAAACATATTACAGAAATGTGATAACAAAATATTAAAATAAGTTAAAATTTCACAATAAAATAACAATATTCTTTTACAATTATAATTAATTAACAATGGACATAACTTACATTTAAATAAGGGGAAAATCTTTAATTAAATTTATAAAATATAAGTTAGAGAAGTTTTAGATAACTAAAATATGTTCTAAAATGAACACCATTTAAATTGAATTAGTTTAGTTTGGTTATTTTGGATGATTTTTAAAGAAGGGGAATATATTCTGTTAAAAATTGCAATATTAAAGGATTGCCTTAAATAGAAATCACACTTCTATTTCTATATTTAAATTTTAATACAATAACATTAACATGGTTTCTAAATTATGCCTGATTTTCGATTATATGGATGAAATAATCCAACAACAAGTAATCCATTTATAGAGACAATTAACATTGAACTAGTTTTGGCTTTTTTATTCATGCTAGTGATTTCAGTGATTGGAACTTATGACGGTTTCCTGTTTCGGACTCTTGGGGGTGAGTTTTACAGTTTGCTAAAGATTCATCATTCATCGTTTCATAATCTGAGCAGTACCGTTATGACTGACCTTTCAATGACAATATAATAATATAATATAAATATTTAACCAAATATTACAATCCAACAAAAAACATAGAATTCAAAACAACAGCATCGTAAACTATGTATATATAGTATGCAGTATACAGAGGTACATTATATATGTATGTATATGTAATCAACTCATATACATATATACGATACGATATATATATTTGACTATATAACATACATATGTATATGTATGAATGATTGCGTGATTGTGTGATCTTGGATGATATGCTTTTATTATGTTGTATAATTAATTAGTTGCTTTTGTTGTTTCATTTTATTTCTGTGTCTGATTTCACTAAATCAGTATATTAACTAAACGTAATTGCCAGTTCCGTTTGACTCCTTTTTTGTTGTTGTTCAATACGGCGGGTGGAGCTGGAGCTGAGTTTGGAAACTCAACCAACATCTTTTTCGGTAACCGCCGCAGATAGATGATCGATCGGAAGAAGTTTGGTCGACGATCGTCCGGTTGGTAGCCGACCATAAGGCTGTCCTTCTGCACCATGCGTCCCTTGATGATGTGACACATCTAAACGAAGGTTAAAGTTAAGTCACATCTAGATATTGCCTGTGTTCTTGTACCTTGTCCAGTTCTTGTTCCTTTCGGCTGTCGTGGGGAACGCCTTTCAAGCGCTTCGGTATGTACCCGGATGCAATTGTGTGCAATTGTAATGGTATGCATGTTGTGTGTGTGTGCTTTTTACGTAGGTGTTACTTTCATATGCTTCATGCTCGGCTCTCGTGTATCTGTGAGAGATTTTTATGGTATATCTGGATATGGATATCTTTTACTTGTTATTCTAGCTCTTTTCTACCCTAGCTTTAGACATACGGCCTTTACAACTCTGCTCTCATGCATTTGAAATCTGGCCACGATGTGTGGCGGAATTAGTGGAATTAGTTGATAAACCGCGTATTCTTTGCAGAGCATTCAATACTTTACATAGAGGCTTTATATGAAGGCAAAAAATATAAAAATGATATTTAATTTTATAGTCACTGTTTACGCCAAAGCAAACCGCTCGCCAGGCTGCCTCTCCTGATCGTCCGAAGCCGTGTGCTCTCGGAGCGCGGACTTCGGCCGCTCAGGAGAGGCAAGCTTAAAGCTTGACTGCGAGCTCTTCGGCTCCAGCCTTGGTGGTCGGAGTCGACGACTTACTTACTTCTGACTTTTTGGCAGTGAACCACGCAGTGCGCAAGCGAAAAAACTTAACATCGTAAAACTCAAATCTTAGAACTTAAAACTTATATCTAGCAAGCAAACACTATTGTAATTTGTATATTAATAAGTGAAAAAATAAAACCAAAAAAAACTGAATTCGCAACTTGACTTTGCTACAATAAACATTTGGTCCTTCGAGCCGGATCGAGCTCCAACTCAACGACGTCGTCGCATCTTTTTTTGAAAAGGTAAGTTGTTGAATTTCAAGTAAATTGTAAAATTTTATAATAAATTTGAAAACTTATAAAGTGTGAATTGTTAAATATACTTGAATAAACTTTATATATATACGCAGCACGTATATATACACTTATATACTCCCGTGTAAACTTGAAATTAACGGGAGAATTAATTTCGGTGTAACGGTGCTCCAAAA
This sequence comes from Myopa testacea, assembly GCA_949629155.1. NCBI lineage: Eukaryota > Metazoa > Arthropoda > Insecta > Diptera > Conopidae > Myopa > Myopa testacea. The sequence goes on along the minus strand of OX451348.1, from coordinate 36,509,618 downwards.
GTTGAACATAAGTATATAAGTGCCCTTGAACCCGGTTATATACTTGTATTGACCGGCACGTGTTGCAATTATTTGTTCTTTACTGAATACATAATTGCAGCTCGCTCACGCTTTGTTTTGCGCTCATCACTTAGAATCCAAAAAACCACCACCTTTTGCTGGCTGGTTTGGTTTTCGTGCTCTCAACAGACACGCTCGCAGCTTACGCTCTCCTGCGCGGTTCACTTAGAAGCCAAAAAACCACCACCTTTTGCTGGCTGGTTTGGTTTTCGTGCTCTCCACAGACACGCTCGCAGCTTACGCTCTCCTGCGCGGTTCACTTAGAAGCCAAAAAACCACCACCTTTTGCTGGCTGGTTTGGTTTTCGTGCTCTCCACAGACACGCTCGCAGCTTACGCTCTTCTGCGCGGTTCACTTAGAAACCAAAAAACCACCACCTTTTGCTGGTTTGTTTGGTGTACGTGCTCTTACACGCTCTCAGCTTGCAGCCAAGCAAGCGGTACGTTTTTTTTTTCCTTCTTTTGTGTCAAGAAAATCAACAATTCGTGCACAGTGGGCGAAAAATATAAAACCATAATAAAAAATTCTTGTTACCTAAAAATATTAAGGTGTTTTATTTCTTTATTAGCCCATCTGTCTAAGCTATTTTAGCCCCGTTATTCTGTGGCACCCCCGAAAATCGATTTCATATCGTGTATTCTTTTGCTCAAGTTGTAGTCACCGTAACGCACCCACAATGACGCTACAAGATACGTTCATACGTCTGGCTGACGGCTTGGTCGAGTTCAGTTTGGAGTTCGCTGAAATGCCGGCTGATACTCACACCATTTACACGCTTGATCTCCAAAGAGATGAAATCAAGTCTCAATGGACCCTCATTAAGAGCACGTACGACAGCCTCTTAGCGAAGATGAAAGACGATGATGAGTTAGCGACGAATCTCGAGATGATTAAACAAAAACGTCGCAAGTGCTACGACATGTATCTACAATGCGCCGGAGTAATTAACGCTTTAGCAGATTCGCGAACCCGTGAGCATCGGTCCGATTCCCCAGCATTACTCGCGAAACCGGCCGAACTACCGCCCACCGGGTATAACATTAGCTTGCCTCCATGCGATACCGACGTATTCAAAGGCGACTATCTGTCATGGCCCTCGTTCCGTGACATGTTCACGGCCCTATATACTAACAACTCGCGTCTCACCCCGGTTGAAAAATTGTTTCATTTGAATCAAAAGACAAGGGGAGAAGCAAAGGAAATCGTACAAAAGTCTCCTTTGACGAATGACGGATTCGAGCAAGCATGGCAAAATCTATCGGATCGATATGAGAATAAACGCGTTCTCGTGAACACGCTCCTTAAAAATCTCTTTGGCCTCGCGACGATTACTAGGGAAACCGGGCACGAAATCAAAAATTTACAGCGGGAATTCAACAATATTCTCACCGCGTTGGCGCTCCAAGGCGTCAACACCTCACATTGGGACGCTATGATAGTTTTTCTGTGCTCTAGTCGGCTTCCGGAAGCCACCCTGGCGCTTTGGGAACAATCAATACCGAATAAACGTGAAATTCCAAAGTGGTCCGATCTCGACGTGTTCTTGACACATCGGTTTGAAACGCTGGAATCGATGCACGATATCAAAGGCGACTCCGCAAGCAAGACTCGCGCGTCACCCGCTCAACAGCAGGTGGCCCCCTCGACAAAACGCGTCAACACATTCCAGTTGAATGTTGCGTCGACAATATGTCAGCTGTGCTCAGAGCAACACACAATTCGAGTCTGTCCGCAATTTTTGGAAATGACTTCCGGTAAACGTCTAGAGGTAGTTAAAAAGTTGCGTCTTTGTCTGAATTGTCTCGCGCAAGCGCATCAGATACAACGATGCCCCAGCAAATACAACTGCGCGACATGTCAGGCGCGACACCATACGTTGCTGCATCGCGATCAAGCGCAGAACCGACCCTTAGCTAACGCAGCGTCGCGTCCGTCTACTAAGCAACCAAAGTCTCCGACAAGAAGAAACGCTGCATTGCAACGCAATCAGCCCCAGAACAACCCACTTAACGCGCGAGCACCCCCCTTTACAGGGCCCTCCACGTCGGCCAACGCCGCCCAAATCAGTCAACAAGAAATACAGTCCACTGATCGAAATCAGCCCGATAACCATCAAGTTTGTTTCGCTGCCGCACCGAAGCCAGTTCTGCTAGGAACAGCTACGGTCACTATATTCCACGACGGTACTTGTTATGCCGCTCGTGCCCTCATCGATCCAGGATCCGAAGTATCCTTCATCTCTGACCACGTCCAGAAGATGCTCAAAATCCCCATGCGGCCAGTGAAAGCAACGGTTTCTGGCCTCAACGAAACCATTTCTGCAAAGGTTTCAAAATCTTGTGAGTTTATGCTCAAGTCGCCACGCGACCCCTCGTTTCAGATTCATGCCACAGCGCTAGTGCTGTCGCAAATCACGGGCAGACTGCCCGCCCACTCGTTCGATAGCGCGCTGCTACGCAGCCTCCCTCGTAACATCGAGCTCGCAGACGTCAACTTTGTCAAAAGTCAACAAGTTGACGTTCTCATTGGAGCCGATCTCTTTCCGGCGATCATACTTGACGGTATTCGCCGCAATGTGCTAGGTTCACTTCTAGCACAGCAGACTGTGTTCGGCTGGATAATCACCGGACCAGTCCCCCTGCTACAATCAGATAGCCCCGACATAAGGGTGGCCTTCTTCAATGAAGTCACCATCGAACAACAGTTCGAACGTTTTTGGGTGGTGGAGGAACTTCCCAAAACTCGTCACTTATCCCCCTCCGAAAAGTTTTGCGAAGAGAATTTCGTAAAAACAACTCGTAGGAGCCCTGACGGCCGCTACATCGTTACGTTGCCATTCAAAAGCGAAGCCGTAAACCAACACTCGCTAGGATATTCACGGCACATCGCTCACCAACAATACCTTCGCTCAGAAGCAAGGTTACTCAAAAATAATGACTTCAAAAGGCAATATGACGATGTAGTTCAAGAATATCTTGATTTAGGTCATATGACGGCCGTAGCGCCCCCACAACCCGATGCTGAGCACTATTATTTGCCACATCACGCGGTTATAAAACCGGACAGCACGTCCACCAAGGTCAGAGTCGTGTTCAATGCATCCTGCCCCACCACAAGTGGGCTCAGTTTGAACGATGTGTTACACGCAGGCCCTGTTCTACAAGCCGACTTAACATTCTTAATGCTAAGATGGCGCTTTTTCCGGTATGTTTTTAGCGGTGACATTCAGAAAATGTACCGCCAGATCCTCGTCGACCCGAAACATACCCCCTACCAACGAATCCTATTCCGAGATTCGAATAGCTCCCAAGTTAGGGACTATGAGTTACGAACAGTAACATTTGGCGTGAACTGCGCCCCCTTTTTAGCGATCCGCACTCTTCTTCAGCTAGCAGAAGACACTCAACAACAGTTTCCGCTTGCGGCCCACATTTTGCGACATTCGATGTACGTTGATGACGTTTTGGCTGGCTCTCACAACCTTGCCATGGCCACTCAAATGCGCGATGAACTGTCAGAGGCGTTGAATACGGCAGGCTTCTCGCTGCGGAAATGGACAGCCAACGACAAACACATTTTGGACGACTTGCCTGGATCCCATTTGCTCAACGCTGAGTTCTTGAAGTTCGAGGACAACAGCACCGCAAAGATGCTCGGCATTCGTTGGAATGCCACCAGCGATGACTTCTACTTCGACACACAGGCGATTGACATACAGCCAACGTACACCAAACGACAAGTGCTGTCTCTCATCGCGAAGTTGTTCGATCCAGCCGGTTGGTTGGCACCCATCATCGTTGCCGCGAAAATGCTGATCCAACAAGTCTGGCTAGACAAGATTGACTGGGATGACCAACTTCCCGCACTGACGCAGCAAACATGGTTAAGTTTTCTTCAAAATTATCACCATATTGCCACGATTCGAATTCCCAGGTGGATTCGGTTCACCCCCGACTGCACAGTGGATCTTCACGCCTTTTCGGACGCTTCCGAAAAAGCGTACGCCGGAGTCATCTACGCCCGTGTTCAAATCGGCGACACCGTTCATGTATCGCTACTGTACTCCAAAACAAGAGTAGCGCCCATTAAGACGATATCGCTGCCTAGACTCGAACTTTGCGGAGCTACACTCGTCGCAGACATGCTCGACGCCCTAGTACCCAATCTGCACTATCGTCCCGAGAATGTCTTCTGTTGGACAGACTCGACGATTGTACTTGCGTGGCTTAAGAAGCCTCCTTGCGTCTGGGCCACCTTCGTGGCGAACCGCGTGGCCAAAATCATTGAAAGAGCACCACACACTCAATGGTTTCACGTGGACTCGCACGACAATCCAGCGGACTTAGCTAGCCGCGGTGCCACGCCTCAAGAATTAGCTGAGAGCACCCTTTGGTGGAATGGTCCACCTTGGCTCCTCCACGACAAGGATCGTTGGCCCGAACTACGAACAGCTTCGGAGTTTGCTACCGCACTTGAAGAAAAGCCTGTAAAGGCTCTTCACACTTACTTCCGACCAGACGAAGACCCACTTGACAGGTTTTCCTCTCTCCCGAGAGCCCTACGCGTGTACTCGTACGTACAACGGTTTATAGATAACACGCGCCGTAATCGGAACCCGCTCTATGGCACTTTGCGACTCTCAGCGACCGAGATTCGAGACACCAAATGCCGTCTCACAATCATCTGTCAAAAGACACATTTTCCCGACGAATATTACGCGCTCGAAAGCAAGCGACCATTGAGCTCGAAAAGTTGTTTACTTTCGCTCAATCCCTTTCTTCATGAAGACAAAACGATGCGCCTTGGCGGGCGGCTATCTTCATGCCCTAATTTGGCATTCGATGAACGCCACCCAATAATCATGCCGTACGACTGTCAGTTGTCTCGGCTACTTGTTCTTTTTATCCATCAGATCTCGCTTCACGGTGGTAACCAGCTGATGCTTCGATTGCTCAGGACCCAACACTGGATTCCGCGAGTAAAGAACCTCATCAAGACGACGATCCACCGCTGTAAGCCGTGCATCTTGCATAGGAAGCAGCAAAGAACACAGATTATGGCGGCATTGCCAGAGGAACGCACGACTTTCTCCCGCCCCTTTGCTAACACCGGTGTCGACTTTGCGGGCCCTTTCGACATAAAGAATTACACCGGCCGGGCGTGCTTGATAACGAAAGGTTATACGTGCATCTTTGTTTGCTTTGCGACCAAAGCAATTCATTTAGAGGCTGTCAGTGATCTGACCACGGCCGCTTTCCTTGCGGCCTTTTCACGTTTTGCAGCGCGCCGAGGCTGCCCCGCAAAGGTGTACTCTGATAACGGCACTAACTTCGTCGGCGCATCAAAAGAGCTCAAACAAGAATTTAAGCAATTCCTTGTTCGAACCCGCGATCTTATCGAAACGAAATATTCGCACCAGAGTGTTGAATGGCACTTCATCCCCCCTGGTGCTCCTCATATGGGAGGACTCTGGGAGGCCGGTGTTAAAAGCCTGAAAACGCATCTGCGCAAAGTCGCCCCAATGTCCAAATTTACCTTTGAAGAATTCTCAACTCTCCTGAGTAAAATTGAAGCGTGCCTCAATTCACGCCCGCTTCATCCTCAATCTGAGGATCCCAACGTTATGGAGGCAATAACTCCTGGCCACTTCCTAGTAGGCGGCCCTCTGCTCGCTTCGGCCGAGCCCGAAACCCTCGACAATCCGCTCTCCATTCTCAACCGATGGAGACGTGTCCAGGCCCTTGCCCAACATTTCTGTCACCGGTGGAAGACGGAATATTTGCACGAGCTTGCGCGTCGCACCAAGTGGAAGACTCCGCAACTCAACCTACAGCCCAACGACCTGGTCGTCGTCCGTGAAGACAACCTTCCTTCCACGTCCTGGCGGCTGGGCCGCATCATCAAGGTGTACAAGGGTCAGGATGCACGAGTCCGTGTGGCCGATGTCCGAACGGCTAACGGCCAGCTCACTCGTTCCATTTCCAAATTAGTATCCTTAACTTGTATGTCTCGAGTGGTTATTAATGCGTTTTTTCTCCACAGATCTAAGCTGACGCGCATCTGCCGCCAAGGCGCCCGTTATCGACAAGGCCGCATGCTGGCTCCGCCAGCCGCTGTACTATCGGCGCCCCCAAATACCGGTCCCGGATCCGAGATGCCGCATTGCGATGAGCAGCCCCACGAGGAAGATGTGCTCGATCTGAGCGCCTCTTACACGTCAGACGAAGACGGCGCGGCTCAACCGAGCTCACCAGAGCCTCGTCCAGAGGAGGCTCCCGGACGATCGTCTCCACCGGCGATCGCCGGCCCAACGCGGTGTCCACACCCGCAGCCTGCACGGCATTTGATGGCACGAAGCTTGCCCCGAATCCTGGCAGGACGCCACGGCTGCATAGACTGCCGGTCGTGCCCCCACGCCACCCAACGCTGCACCAGCACGCGCCGCTGCACGGACTGTGGCGAGGCCCATCACAGCACCCTGCACCATTAGGAGCCTGATCCACCCCAGGGCTGAGGGTCGGGGAGCTTTGCAGTCCTGCAAGGCGGGCGGGATGTTTACGCCAAAGCAAACCGCTCGCCAGGCTGCCTCTCCTGATCGTCCGAAGCCGTGTGCTCTCGGAGCGCGGACTTCGGCCGCTCAGGAGAGGCAAGCTTAAAGCTTGACTGCGAGCTCTTCGGCTCCAGCCTTGGTGGTCGGAGTCGACGACTTACTTACTTCTGACTTTTTGGCAGTGAACCACGCAGTGCGCAAGCGAAAAAACTTAACATCGTAAAACTCAAATCTTAGAACTTAAAACTTATATCTAGCAAGCAAACACTATTGTAATTTGTATATTAATAAGTGAAAAAATAAAACCAAAAAAAACTGAATTCGCAACTTGACTTTGCTACAATAAACAGTCACTTTTGTTTCTATCTCCCTGCTGATGTAAAGAAGGGAAATAAGAATGTTCGTATACAATAAACTCCATGAAAGCAATTTTACCTATTGTCTTATTGTTGCAGCGTCGTGCTGACCGACTGTAGTTACTTTCCGCACCTCCTTCTATTTCGTGCACTGTCATCAGCGTGTTTTCGTCGTCGTGTTCTTTTTGATAACGACGAACGTTGTTGTTGCCTTCAGTGAAAAAAGCTCAAACCCTAAAAGAGTTTTTCATCTTCTCTCCTGCTCTGGCTGATGCTGCGCTGATGTCGTATAAGTCTTTAAATTAGAACCCAAAATTGTATGTTACACCATCGCTTCAGTGCTGCTTCACTGAGACGGAGGTCTTTGGTAGCAGCCTGGATGTTGAGGACATTGTTCGGATGAGCTTAGAGAAAAATGTCCAGCGTGTAGTAGTAGCTGTGTTGAATAAAATATGTAGTCTTATTCCGAGCAATATTCAAGATTTGTTTATTCTCAGCCACTGACTTGCAAGACTACAGTATAGCTACATATAGTATATTCCGAGGCACCAATGCTTCCTGCACTCTGTTGCACTCTATGCACCTACAAGGAGACGTTGACGCACTCGGGCTCCATTATTAGATAGAAGCGATCCGATTGCTCATGTGTGCGATGCACTTGATAACGTGCCAAGTCCATCAGTCGGTCCTGCTGCTTCTCGAAGCCCTCGGTGCCCTTGGAGCGTCACTGCAGCCACAGCTTGAAGATGTCGTTGTGACGACCGCACTGAATGACCTTGTCGCCGGTATCATAGCTCATGTCATATCATGGAAGGAGGACGAGGAGTACAAGCTGCATGTGGTCGAAGTCCTAACGCCCAAAACACGTATGCGGCAACCATTCACGGATCTGTCGGTGCCAATAGTGGGTGCTCTCGCACCACGGCGAAGAGCAGAGCGAGTTCTGTGCAATTGCGGAGACGATCAGCTGGCCAAGTGTCACAATCTGTCTGTCACAAAGCTGAAGAAGTTCGAACTGAAAGAGTTGAATATCGAATGCAGCTTGGAAAATATCCACTTCGTAGTGCTTTTGTTACACAGAGTCTAAAGTGTTCTCTATTGACATCCACCTCGCAAATGTATGAATTTGGCCGATGTTTCGATGCACTTCTTCAGTGATTTTCAATTTGGCGTTCGGTGTAATGGGCGTTCCTAGGCAATCGGTTGCTGCTCTACTGCATTGTAATAATGTTGAATGTACCGTACTTCAAGTGTGCAGTCATACATCAGGTGGCTATGTTGCCGGTGGAAGGAAGAAAGGGTACATTTAGAACTTCTATTACTCTAATCCAGGATCGGTTAAATGAAACCTAATAAACATGATGAAGCTATTATCTTATGTTCAGTACTTAACAAGCTTGAATATTAATATATGTATGTATGTTTAAAACAAAACATACAAATTAGTAAATTAGTTACGTAGTAAATTAGTATCCACGATGAATTTTATATTCACAACAACAGTGACAGCAACGGAAACAAAATATGAAGCTCAACAGCAACAGAAGCAATAGTGTTTGCAGTCCCGACTTCTACTGTTTCATTTATTTCATTAACGTGGCAACATTTGTGAAAACATCAGAAACATGATGTAGCTTTTTCTATATACGTCAAAATATATTTTCAAATATACGTCTATTCGAATAAGATTTCTTATAAAATTGTTCGCCGACAAAATTTTGCTGTGCTTTGATATATAGATATATATATATAGAATAGATATATTTTTCAACCAATTGTACACAAAAATTATGGATTGTTCCGGTTGCCCACGCAAAATAAGCCCCAGGACTGCTCCGTTCGGCGGATTTATGTGCAGCAACGACCATCTTCAATGTTATTTATGCGACGAACGTTCTCACGGAATTTGCGTGCTGTGCTTCACTGTGACTGGCTTTATGAAAATGGATTTGTGCGATACGATCTCGGAAGACGAAGCCAGTATGCCGTACTCAGATTGGGGCACGACCAGCACTTGTTCCAGCGTAGATTTTGGGAGCATCCACCAGAGAGAGAGAACCAGCTGCATCGTCACCGACAACAATTGCTGTAGAACAAGAGTGTGTGAAGTGCAAGAAACGCAAATCGGTTGCCAGGCGCTGAATGACACTCAACTGCTCCTGGCCAGGACTCGTGGCGCAGTTCCCAAGGCGAGTGATGTTAAAATTCTGCGGTTGCCACTAGAGTGCCCGCACTGCACCAATTGGACCTTCGTGTCGGATTTCAACAAGCACATGGCGATTGATCATCCCACTCTTCTGAGGGTGAAGATTTGGCCGCGCCAGTACAAGAAATTCTTCCTGGACCCGCGCAAGTCGTGCGTCGGCCGCAACACCACCAATCTTTTGTTTTTGTTAGGCGGCAAGATCACCGACCTGGGTAGCAGCGAGTTCAAGGACTTTTTGCCGATGGTCCTCATGAGCACCCGTGTGCCGATGGTTAACAATGCAGACGGCGACGGCAGTGGTTTCTTGATGATCTGGCTGACTGGCATCGTGCCCGAGGGGATGACGATGTATGCCAGCTTGACGGTGCGACTCCAATCGGAGCAAGATCCCATCTTCGGCATGGGGCACTCACTAGAGATATACTCTATCCGCGAATCGCAGGCCGCGATGGATGTGTTCAGGAGCGGGCAGAGGATGTTGCTGTCCCAAAAGGACGTAGAACTTCTGACTCCAGAGGGAAAAAACACGCTGGAGCTGCAGCTGGTGGTACAATAACGACTGTTTTTTCAAATAACCCTCCAAATGTAAGTCACACAACGGGACAATCTAAGATGAGCGAAAGACCGCGATAGACACTACAAAATTCAACCATGCAAATATAAATGTATTTTTGATGATTTTATTTTGTGCATTTTATTGACCCGTATATACAATGTAATATATATTTTTATAAAAGATTAAATGTATCTTATTTTATTCGATCTCGTTTTCATTGAGTGGCTTCTGGGGCTGTATAGGATGTCATTCGCATCATGTGCGAGCTCGAGAGGATTGGTCTGAAGGTGGCTCTAGCCGAAAACCAGCACCAAACAGTAGTGATACGAAGGTAAGTTTGTTTCTTGTATTATATTTTAATATAGAGCATGTTCTCATGTTTTTTTGCAATTTTTATTTATAATATATATAGTATGTTTATTGTATTGTGTATATATGAATATATGTATAAACTAAAGGGTGTGCCATCGCATGGTTTCTTTTTGATTGGTGATCATGTTGAGGTATTCATATTGTGTGTGTTGATGTGTTTCTGTGCTTACAGTGGAGGCCTTAATTTGCTTTTACATTTCATCTCTTTAATCAAACACACATCCTCAACACATTCTGGATAGCATAGCAAGTCCAATGCGATGGGTAACGATTGTGTTTCCGTCTTTTCTGAACTTCTACAACCCCACAAATCCATAACCACACCCCACGGTAACCTTCTATATGCAGAGTTGGGAAGTCTAGTTTACCAAATCCGGAATACAAGTATTACTAGGCTAAAATTAAACGTATAACTAAGGTTAATATAAAATTAAAATGTTCTTATGTTAAAATGTTATTTCGAATATTGTACCATGTTATAAGTCTTCCAAAGCTTACGGTGTAATTTGTTGTAATTGTTCAAATAAATAAATGAACACATAATTTTAATTCAGCTTTTGAATTTCATACTTACACATTGACAAAAATTGTTTTTGTATCTCTTTCATTTAATTTCTCTTAATAAAAATAGCAATTTTATCTTTAAGTACATCTCTTTTAATAACTCGTGATAAACATGCTACAAAAATATGATAACAATATATTAAAATAAGTTAAAATTTCACAATAAAATAAAAATATTCTTTTACAATTATAATTAATTAACAATGGACATAACTTACATTTAAAGTAAGGGGAAAATCTTTAATTAAATTTATAAAATATAAGTTAGAGAAGTTTCAGATAACTAAAATATGTTCTAAAATGAACAGTATTTAAATTGAATTAGTTTAGTTTGGTTATTTTGGATGATTTTTAAAGAAGGAGAATATATTCTGTTAAAAATTGCAATATTAAAGGATTGCCTTAAATAGAAATTTCTTTTCTATATTCTATATTTAAACTTCACTTCTTCACTTCTTTTTCTATATTTAAATTTTAATACAATAACATTAACATTATATCTAAATTATGCCTGATTTTCGATTATATGTATGAAATAATCCAACAACAAGTAATCCATTTATAGAGACAATTAACATTGAACTAGTTTTGGCTTTTTTATTCATGCTAGTGATTTTAGTGATTGGAACTTATGACGGTTTCCTGTTTCGGACTCTTGGTGGTGGTGCGTTTTACATTTTGCTAAAGATTCATCACTCATCGTTTAATAATCTGAGCAGTACCGTTATGACTGACCTTTCAATGACAATATAATAATATAATATAAATATTTAACCAAATATTACAATCCAACAAAAAACATAGAATTCAAAACAACAGCATCGTAAACTATGTATATATAGTATGCAGTAAACAAAGGTACATTATATATGTATATGTAATCAACTCATATACATATATACGATACGATATATATATTTGACTACATAATATACATATGTATATGTATGAATGATTGCGTGATTGTGTGATCTTGGATGATATGCTTTTATTATGTTGTATAATTAAATAGTTGCTTTTGTTGTTTCATTTTATTTCTGTGTCTAATTTCACTAAATCAGTATATTAACTAAACTTAATTGCCGGTTCCGTTTGACTCCTTTTTTTGTTGTTGTTCAATACGGCGGATGGAGCTGGAGCTGAGTTTGGAAATTCAACCAACTTCAACCTTCTGCAATCTGCCATTAAATGTTCTACCAATGAATACTCTTTTACTTAATGTTTCTGATCCTGAATCCTTTACAAATCATCGCCTAAGCGATGGATCTCATCGAGCATGAAGTCCACATCTTTTTCGGTAACCGCCGCAGATAGATGATCGATCGGAAGAAGTTTGGTCGACGATCGTCCGGTTGGTAGCCGACCATAAGGCTGCCCTTCTGCACCATGCGTCCCTTGATGATGTGACACATCTAAACGAAGGTTAAAGTTAAGTCACATCTAGATATTGCCTGTGTTCTTGTACCTTGTCCAGTTCTTGTTCCTTTCGGCTGTCGTGGGGTACGCCTTTCAAGCGCTTCGGTATGTACCCGGATGCAATTGTGTGCAATTGTAATGGTATGCATGTTGTGTGTGTGTGCTTTTTACGTAGGTGTTACTTTCATATGCTTCATGCTCGGCTCTCGTGTATCTGTGAGAGATTCTTATGGTATATCTGGATATGGATATCTTTTACTTGTTATTCTAGCTCTTTTCTACCCTAGCTTTAGACATACAGCCTTTACAACTCTGCTCTCATGCATTTGAAATCTGGCCACGATGTGTGGCGGAATTAGTGGAATTAGTTGATAAACCGCGTATTCTTTGCAGAGCATTCAATACTTTACATAGAGGCTTTATATGAAGGCAAAAAATATAAAAATGATATTTAATTTTATAGTCACTTTTGTTTCTATCTCCCTGCTGATGTAAAGAAGGGAAATAAGAATGTTCGTATACAATAAACTCCATGAAAGCAATTTTACCTATTGTCTTATTGTTTCAGCGTTGTGCTGACCGACTGTAGTTACTTTCCGCACCTCCTTCTATTTCGTGCACTGCCATCAGCGTGTTTTCGTCGTCGTGTTCTTTTTGATGACGACGAACGTTGTTGTTGCCTTCAGTGAAAAAAGCTCAAACCCTAAAAGAGTTTTTCATCTTCTCTCCTGCTCTGGCTGATGCTGCGCTGATGTCGTATAAGTCTTTAAATTAGAACCCAAAATTGTATGTTACACCATCGCTTCAGTGCTGCTTCACTGAGACGGAGGTCTTTGGTAGCAGCCTGGATGTTGAGGACATTGTTCGGATGAGCTTAGAGAAAAATGTCCAGCGTGTAGTAGTAGCTGTGTTGAATAAAATATGTAGTCTTATTCCGAGCAATATTCAAGATTTGCTTATGGACATTTGCTGTGTTCCTGGGGATCCTTCTCAGAGCAATCGATTCCGATTTGTACTCACTCAACCACTGACTTGCAAGACTACAGTATAGCTACATATAGTATATTCCGAGGCACCAATGCTTCCTGCACTCTGTTGCACTCTATGCACCTACAAGAAGACGTTGACGCAGTCGGGTTCCATTATTAGATAGAAGCGATCCGATTGCTCATGTGTGCGACGCACTTGATAACGTGCCGAGTCCATCAGTCGGTCCTGCTGCTTCTCGAAGCCCTCGGTGCCCTTGGAGCGCCACTGCAGCCACAGCTTGAAGATGTCGTTGTGACGACCGCACTGAATGACCTTGTTGCCGGTATCATAGCTCATGTCATATCATGGAAGGAGGACGAGGAGTACAAGCTGCATGTGGTCGAAGTCCTAACGCCCAAAACTCGTATGCGGCAACCATTCACGGATCTGTCGGTGCCAATAGTGGGTGCTCTCGCACCACGGCGAAGAGCAGAGCGAGTTCTGTGCAATTGCGGAGACGATCAGCTGGCCAAGTGTCACAATCTGTCTGTCACAAAGCTGAAGAAGTTCGAACTGAAAGAGTTGAATATCGAATGCAGCTTGGAAAATATCCACATCTCTAAAGTGTTCTCTATTGTCATCCAACTCGCAAATGTATGAATTTGGCCGATGTTTCGATGCACTTCTTCAGTGATTTTCAATTTGGCGTTCGGTGCAATGGGCGTTCCTAGGCAATCGGTTGCTGTTCTACTGCATTGTAATAGTGTTGAATGTACCGTACTTCAAGTGTGCAGTCATACATCAGGTGGCTATGTTGCCGGTGGAAGTCGGTGGAAGGAAGAAAGGGTACATTTAGAACTTCTATTACTCTAATCCAGGATCGGTTAAATGAAACCTAATAAACATGATGAAGTTATTATCTTATGTTCGGTACTTAACAAGCTTGAATATTAATATATGTATGTATGTTTAAAACAAAACATGGTAAATTAGTTACGTAGTAAATTAGTATCCACGATGAATTTTATATTCACAACAACAGTGACAGCAACGGAAACAAAATATGAAGCTCAACAGCAACAGAAGCAATAGTGTTTGCAGTCCCGACTTCTACTGTTTCATTTATTTCATTAACGTGGCAACATTTGTGAAAACATCAGAAATATGATGAAGCTTTTTCTATATATGTCAAAATATATTTTCAAATATACGTCTATTCGAATAAGATTTCTTATAAAATTGTTCGCCGACAAAATTTTGCTGTCCTTTGAATACATATATTTTTTAACCAATTCTACACAAAAATTATGGATTGTTCCGGTTGCCCTCGCAAAATAAGCCCCAGGACTGCTCCGTTCGGCGGATTTATGTGCAGCAACGACCATCTTCAATGTTATTTATGCGACGAACGTTCTCACGGAATTTGCGTGCTGTGCTTCACTGTGACTGGCTTTATGAAAATGGATTTGTGCGATACGATCTCGGAAGACGAAGCCAGTATGCCGTACTCAGGTTGGGGCACGGCCAGCACTTGTTCCAGCGTAGAGTTTGGGAGCATCCACCAGAGAGAGAGAACCAGCTACATCGTCACCGACAACAATTGCTGTAGAACAAGAGTGTGTGAAGTGCAAGAAACGCAAATCGCCAGGCGCTGAATGACACTCAACTGCTCCTGGCCAGGACTCGTGGCGCAGTTCCCAAGGCGACTGATGTTAAAATTCTGCGGTTGCCACTAGAGTGCCCGCACTGCACCAATTGGACCTTCGTGTCGGATTTCAACAAGCACATGGCGATTGATCATCCCACTCTTCTGAGGGTGAAGATTTGGCCGCGCCAGTACAAGAAATTCTTCCTGGACCCGCGCAAGTCGTGCGTCGGCCGCAACACCACCAATCTTTTGTTTTTGTTAGGCGGCAAGATCACCGACCTGGGTAGCAGCGAGTTCAAGGACTTTTTGCCGATGGTCCTCATGAGCACCCGTGTGCCGATGGTTAACAATGCAGACGGCGACGGCAGTGGTTTCTTGATGATCTGGCTGACTGGCATCGTGCCCGAGGGGATGACGATGTATGCCAGCTTGACGGTGCGACTCCAATCGGAGCAAGATCCCATCTTCGGCATGGGGCACTCACTAGAGATATACTCTATCCGCGAATCGCAGGCCGCGATGGATGTGTTCAGGAGCGGGCAGAGGATGTTGCTGTCCCAAAAGGACGTAGAACTTCTGACTCCAGAGGGAAAAAACACGCTGGAGCTGCAGCTGGTGGTACAATAACGACTATTTTTTCAAATAACCCTCCAAATGTAAGTCACACAACGGGACAATCTAAGATGAGCGAAAGACCGCGATAGACACTACAAAATGCAACCATGGAAATATAAATGTATTTTTGATGATTTTATTTTGTGCATTTTATTGACCCGTATATACAATGTAATATATATTTTTATAAAAGATTAAATGTATCTTATTTTATTCGATCTCGTTTTCATTGAGTGGCTTCTGGGGCTGTATAGGATGTCATTCGCATCATGTGCGAGCTCGAGAAGATTGGTCTGAAGGTGGCTCTAGCCGAAAACCAGCACCAAACAGTAGTGATACGAAGGTAAGTTTGTTTCTTGTATTATATTTTAATATAGAGCATGTTCTCATGTTTTTTGTTGCAATTTTTATTTATAATATATATAGTATGTTTATTGTATTGTGTATATATGAATATATGTATAAACTAAAGGGTGTGCCATCGCATGGTTTCTTTTTGGTTGGTGATTTAATTGGTAATTTTTTCAGTATGTTTCATTGTAGAGTGCAGGTATTCATATTGTGTGTGTTGATGTGTTTCTGTGTTTACAGTGGAGGCCTACAATTGGAACATTTAATTTGCTTTTACATTTCATCTCTTTAATCAAACACACATCCTCAACACATTCTGGATAGCATTCTCTCTATCAAGTCCAACGCGATGGGTAACGATTGTGTTTCCGTCCTTTCTGAACTTCTACAACCCCACAAATCCATAACCACACCCCACGGTAACCTTCTATATGCAAAATTGGGAAGTCTAGTTTACCAAATCCGGAATACAAGTATTACTAGGCTAAAATTAAACGTATAACTAAGGTTAATATAAAATTAAAATGTTCTTATGTTAAAATGTTATTTCGAATATTGTACCATGTTATAAGTCTTCCAAAGCTTACGGTGTAATTTGTTGTAATTGTTCAAATAAATAAATAAACATATAATTTTAAGCTTTTGAAGCTTTTGAATTTCATGTTTTTGTATCTCTTTCATTTAATTTCTCTTAATAAAAATAGCAATTTTATCTTTAAGTACATCTCTTTTAATAACTCGTGATAAACATATTACAGAAATGTGATAACAAAATATTAAAATAAGTTAAAATTTCACAATAAAATAACAATATTCTTTTACGATTATAATTAATTAACAATGGACATAACTTACATTTAAATAAGGGGAAAATCTTTAATTAAATTTATAAAATATAAGTTAGAGAAGTTTTAGATAACTAAAATATGTTCTAAAATGAACACCATTTAAATTGAATTAGTTTAGTTTGGTTATTTTGGATGATTTTTAAAGAAGGAGAATATATTCTGTTAAAAATTGCAATATTAAAGGATTGCCTTAAATAGAAATTTCTTTTCTATATTCTATATTTAAACTTCACTTCTTCACTTCTTTTTCTATATTTAAATTTTAATACAATAACATTAACATTATATCTAAATTATGCCTGATTTTCGATTATATGTATGAAATAATCCAACAACAAGTAATCCATTTATAGAGACAATTAATATTGAACTAGTTTTGGCTTTTTTATTAATGCTAGTGATTTCAGTGATTGGAACTTATGACGGTTGCCTGTTTCGGACTCTTGGTGGTGGTGCGTTTTACATTTTGCTAAAGATTCATCATTCATCGTTTAATAATCTGAGCAGTACCGTTATGACTGACGTACATGACTGACCTTTCAATGACAATATAATAATATAATATAAATATTTAACCAAATATTCAATCAATCCATACAATCCAACAAAAAACATAGAATTCAAAACAACAGGATCGTAAACTATGTATATATAGTATGCAGTATACAAAGGTACATTATATATGTATGTATATGTAATCAACTCATATACATATATACGATACGATATATATATTTGACTATATAACATACATATATGTATGAATGATTGCGTGATTGTGTGATCTTGGATGATATGCTTTTATTATGTTGTATAATTAATTAGTTGCTTTTGTTGTTTCATTTTATTTCTGTGTCTAATTTCACTAAATCAGTATATTAACTAAACTTAATTGCCGGTTCCGTTTGACTCCTTTTTTTGTTGTTGTTCCATCCGACGGGTGGAGCTGGAGCTGAGTTTGGATTCTACCAACTTCAACTTTCTGCAATCTGCCATTAAATGTTCTACCAATGAATACTGTTTTACTTAATGTTTCTGATCCTGAATCGTTTACAAATCATCGCCTAAGCGATGGATCATAGGGACCATAAGGCTGCCCTTCTGCATCATGCGTCCCTTGATGATGGGGCACATCTAAACGAAGGTTAAAGTTAAGTCACATCTAGATATTGCCTGTGTTCTTGTACCTTGTCCAGTTCTGGTTCCTTTCGGCTGTCGTGGGGAACGCCTTTCAAGCGCTTCGGTACCCTGCAGCAAAATCCACTAGTACAGAACTATCCATTTCACTAGTTTCTGCGGGTCACTACTAGTTCGTCTGTAATCTACTTTACGTGGCGAGAACTGGCGAATTTTCAATGGAGATGTCATTGGAGGTAGCAATTAACCACTTCTGCATTACCTATGCACTAGTTCCTGAACTAGTTAAATTTAAACTAGTGAAACTCATTCCTTTTTGAACCATTGGAGTAACTAGTACCCTCCCGAACTAGAGCATATATTTGTTTACTACATTATATTGTATAAATTTATTTAAATCTAAAAAATTTGCTGTTAGTTTAACATTTCACAATTTTTATTATATTTTAGTATACATACAGATATTCATTATATTTCAAAACGAATTATTGAATATTTTCAATATAAAGTGCCTTTTTTCATTAACTGCAACGCTTTCCTAAAGAGTTTTTCCGGAGATCATCTGAAATTAATATACATATAAAAAGTATATATACAAATAGATAGAAAGATAGATAATTAGTACCTATGATGACATCGTACAGGTTCTTGAAATCCTTTAAACGCTTCTTGCCATGCGTTCCATTCAGGTTATAATTTAAGGCAATTTCATAGTCGAAAACATATTTTAGATTTATGCAGATATTAGCATTTAACACAGATTTCATCTTGTTGATCTAATTAATATAATATTTTTTCTTATAATTAATTATTATAAATATTTTCACGTTGTTTTACTTACTTTTTTCCAATGAGTTCGAATGAAGTTGGCTTTCAAAATTATGCACCACTTTGTACTTCAATTTCGCAGCAAACACTGAACACATGAAATAAAACAAAACTCGTTTCGAGGAAGCTTTAAAAATACCGCAATTTCAAAGGGAACATTACAACGATTTTCGTCGTCGTTGATAATGAAATTGGTGAGCTTCTGCATTCCCTTTGCACTAGTTCGGCGACAACTACGTTTTCTCTAGTGGCGAACTACTTATTATTGCGAACTAGTTTGCATTTTTTCTGCAGGGTATGTACCCGGATGCAATTGTGTGCAATTGTAATGGTATGCATGTTGTGTGTGTGTGCTTTTTACGTAGGTGTTACTTTCATATGCTTCATGCTCGGCTCTCGTGTATCTGTGAGAGATTTTTATGGTATATCTGGATATGGATATCTTTTACTTGTTATTCTAGCTCTTTTCTACCCTAGCTTTAGACATACGGCCTTTACAACTCTGCTCTCATGCATTTGAAATCTGGCCACGATGTGTGGCGGAATTAGTGGAATTAGTTGATAAACCGCGTATTCTTTGCAGAGCATTCAATACTTCACATAGAGGCTTTATATGAAGGCAAAAAATATAAAAATGATATTTAATTTTATAGTCACTTTTGTTTCTATCTCCCTGCTGATGTAAAGAAGGGAAATAAGAATGTTCGTATACAATAAACTCCATGAAAGCAATTTTACCTATTGTCTTATTGTTTCAGCGTCGTGCTGACCGACTGTAGTTACTTTCCGCACCTCCTTCTATTTCGTGCACTGCCATCAGCGTGTTTTCGTCGTCGTGTTCTGTTTGATAACGACGAACGTTGTTGTTGCCTTCAGTGAAAAAAGCTCAAACCCTATAAGAGTTTTTCATCTTCTCTCCTGCTCTGGCTGATGCTGCGCTGATGTCGTATAAGTCTTTAAATTAGAACCCAAAATTGTATGTTACACCATCGCTTCAGTGCTGCTTCACTGAGACGGAGGTCTTTGGTAGCAGCCTGGATGTTGAGGACATTGTTCGGATAGACTTAGAGAAAAATGTCCAGCGTGTAGTAGTAGCTGTGTTGAATAAAATATGTAGTCTTATTCCGAGCAATATTCAAGATTTGTTTAGTCTCAGCCACTGACTTGCAAGACTACAGTATAGCTACATATAGTATATTCCGAGGCACCAATGCTTCCTGCACTCTGTTGCACTCTATGCACCTACAAGAAGACGTTGACGCAGTCGGGTTCCATTATTAGATAGAAGCGATCCGATTGCTCATGTGTGCGACGCACTTGATAACGTGCCAAGTCCATCAGTCGGTCCTGCTGCTTCTCGAAGCCCTCGGTGCCCTTGGAGCGCCACTGCAGCCACAGCTTGAAGATGTCGTTGTGACGACCGCACTGAATGACCTTGTTGCCGGTATCATAGCTCATGTCATATCATGGAAGGAGGACGAGGAGTACAAGCTGCATGTGGTCGAAGTCCTAACGCCCAAAACTCGTATGCGGCAACCATTCACGGATCTGTCGGTGCCAATAGTGGGTGCTCTCGCACCACGGCGAAGAGCAGAGCGAGTTCTGTGCAATTGCGGAGACGATCAGCTGGCCAAGTGTCACAATCTGTCTGTCACAAAGCTGAAGAAGTTCGAACTGAAAGAGTTGAATATCGAATGCAGCTTGGAAAATATCCACATCTCTAAAGTGTTCTCTATTGTCATCCAACTCGCAAATGTATGAATTTGGCCGATGTTTCGATGCACTTCTTCAGTGATTTTCAATTTGGCGTTCGGTGCAATGTGCATTCCTAGGCAATCGGATGCTGTTCTACTGCATTGTAATAGTGTTGAATGTACCGTACTTCAAGTGTCCAGTCATACATCAGGTGGTTATGTTGCCGGTGGAAGTCGTCGGAAGGAAGAAAGGGTACATTTAGAACTTCTATTACTCTAATCCAGGATCGGTTAAATGAAACCTAATAAACATGATGAAGCTATTATCTTATGTTCAGTACTTAACAAGCTTGAATATTAATATATGTATGTATGTTTAAAACAAAACATGGTAAATTAGTTACGTAGTAAATTAGTATCCACGATGAATTTTATATTCACAACAACAGTGACAGCAACGGAAACAAAATATGAAGCTCAACGCCAACAGAAGCAATAGTGTTTGCAGTCCCGACTTCTACTGTTTCATTTATTTCATTAACGTGGCAACATTTGTGAAAACATCAGAAACATGATGTAGCTTTTTCTATATACGTCAAAATATATTTTCAAATATACGTCTATTCGAATAAGATTTCTTATAAAATTGTTCGCCGACAAAATTTTGCTGTGCTTTGATATATAGATATATATATATAGAATAGATATATTTTTCAACCAATTGTACACAAAAATTATGGATTGTTCCGGTTGCCCACGCAAAATAAGCCTCAGGACTGCTCCGTTCGGCGGATTTATGTGCAGCAACGACCATCTTCAATGTTATTTATGCGACGAACGTTCTCACGGAATTTGCGTGCTGTGCTTCACTGTGACTGGCTTTATGAAAATGGATTTGTGCGATACGATCTCGGAAGACGAAGCCAGTATGCCGTACTCAGGTTGGGGCACGGCCAGCACTTGTTCCAGCGTAGAGTTTGGGAGCATCCACCAGAGAGAGAGAACCAGCTGCATCGTCACCGACAACAATTGCTGTAGAACAAGAGTGTGTGAAGTGCAAGAAACGCAAATCGGTTGCCAGGCGCTGAATGACACTCAACTGCTCCTGGCCAGGACTCGTGGCGCAGTTCCCAAGGCGAGTGATGTTAAAATTCTGCGGTTGCCACTAGAGTGCCCGCACTGCACCAATTGGACCTTCGTGTCGGATTTCAACAAGCACATGGCGATTGATCATCCCACTCTTCTGAGGGTGAAGATTTGGCCGCGCCAGTACAAGAAATTCTTCCTGGACCCGCGCAAGTCGTGCGTCGGCCGCAACACCACCAATCTTTTGTTTTTGTTAGGCGGCAAGATCACCGACCTGGGTAGCAGCGAGTTCAAGGACTTTTTGCCAATGGTCCTCATGAGCACCCGTGTGCCGATGGTTAACAATGCAGACGGCGACGGCAGTGGTTTCTTGATGATCTGGCTGACTGGCATCGTGCCCGAGGGGATGACGATGTATGCCAGCTTGACGGTGCGACTCCAATCGGAGCAAGATCCCATCTTCGGCATGGGGCACTCACTAGAGATATACTCTATCCGCGAATCGCAGGCCGCGATGGATGTGTTCAGGAGCGGGCAGAGGATGTTGCTGTCCCAAAAGGACGTAGAACTTCTGACTCCAGAGGGAAAAAACACGCTGGAGCTGCAGCTGGTGGTACAATAACGACTGTTTTTTCAAATAACCCTCCAAATGTAAGTCACACAACGGGACAATCTAAGATGAGCGAAAGACCGCGATAGACACTACAAAATTCAACCATGCAAATTTAAATGTATTTTTGATGATTTTATTTTGTGCGTTTTATTGACCCGTATATACAATGTAATATATATTTTTATAAAAGATTAAATGTATCTTATTTTATTCGATCTGCATTTTCATTGAGTGGCTTCTGGGGCTGTATAGGATGTCATTCGCATCATGTGCGAGCTCGAGAGGATTGGTCTGAAGGTGGCTCTAGCCGAAAACCAGCACCAAACAGTAGTGATACGAAGGTAAGTTTGTTTCTTGTATTATATTTTAATATAGAGCATGTTCTCATGTTTTTTTGCAATTTTTATTTATAATATATATAGTATGTTTATTGTATTGTGTATATATGAATATATGTATAAACTAAAGGGTGTGCCATCGCATGGTTTCTTTTTGATTGGTGATCATGTTGAGGTATTCATATTGTGTGTGTTGATGTGTTTCTGTGCTTACAGTGGAGGCCTTAATTTGCTTTTACATTTCATCTCTTTAATCAAACACACATCCTCAACACATTCTGGATAGCATAGCAAGTCCAATGCGATGGGTAACGATTGTGTTTCCGTCTTTTCTGAACTTCTACATCCCCACAAATCCATAACCACACCCCACGGTAACCTTCTATATGCAGAGTTGGGAAGTCTAGTTTACCAAATCCGGAATACAAGTATTACTAGGCTAAAATTAAACGTATAACTAAGGTTAATATAAAATTAAAATGTTCTTATGTTAAAATGTTATTTCGTATATTGTACCATGTTATAAGCCAAAGCTTACGGTGTAATTTGTTGTAATTGTGCAAATAAATAAATAAACACATAATTTTAAGCTTTTGAAGCTTTTGAATTTCATGTTTTTGTATCTCTTTCATTTAATTTCTCTTAATAAAAATAGCAATTTTATCTTTAAGTACATCTCTTTTAATAACTCGTGATAAACATATTACAGAAATGTGATAACAAAATATTAAAATAAGTTAAAATTTCACAATAAAATAACAATATTCTTTTACAATTATAATTAATTAACAATGGACATAACTTACATTTAAATAAGGGGAAAATCTTTAATTAAATTTATAAAATATAAGTTAGAGAAGTTTTAGATAACTAAAATATGTTCTAAAATGAACACCATTTAAATTGAATTAGTTTAGTTTGGTTATTTTGGATGATTTTTAAAGAAGGGGAATATATTCTGTTAAAAATTGCAATATTAAAGGATTGCCTTAAATAGAAATCACACTTCTATTTCTATATTTAAATTTTAATACAATAACATTAACATGGTTTCTAAATTATGCCTGATTTTCGATTATATGGATGAAATAATCCAACAACAAGTAATCCATTTATAGAGACAATTAATATTGAACTAGTTTTGGCTTTTTTATTAATGCTAGTGATTTTAGTGATTGGAACTTATGACGGTTTCCTGTTTCGGACTCTTGGTGGTGGTGCGTTTTACATTTTGCTAAAGATTCATCACTCATCGTTTAATAATCTGAGCAGTACCGTTATGACTGACGTACATGACTGACCTTTCAATGACAATATAATAATATAATATAAATATTTAACCAAATATTACAATCCAACAAAAAACATAGAATTCAAAACAACAGCATCGTAAACTATGTATATATAGTATGCAGTATACAAAGGTACATTATATATGTATGTATATGTAATCAACTCATATACATATATACGATACGATATATATATTTGACTATATAACATACATATGTATATGAATGAATGATTGCGTGATTGTGTGATCTTGGATGATATGCTTTTATTATGTTGTATAATTAATTAGTTGCTTTTGTTGTTTCATTTTATTTCTGTGTCTAATTTCACTAAATCAGTATATTAACTAAACTTAATTGCCGGTTCCGTTTGACTCCCTTTTTTGTTGTTGTTCAATCCGGCGGGTGGAGCTGGAGCTGAGTTTGGAAACTCAACCAACATCTTTTTCGGTAACCGCCGCAGATAGATGATCGATCGGAAGAAGTTTGGTCGACGATCGTCCGGTTGGTAGCCGACCATAAGGCTGTCCTTCTGCACCATGCGTCCCTTGATGATGGGACACATCTAAACGGAGGTTAAAGTTAAGTCACATCTAGATATTGCCTGTGTTCTTGTACCTTGTCCAGTTCTTGTTCCTTTCGGCTGTCGTGGGGAACGCCTTTCAAGCGCTTCGGTATGTACCCGGATGCAATTGTGTGCAATTGTAATGGTATGCATGTTGTGTGTGTGTGCTTTTTACGTAGGTGTTACTTTCATATGCTTCATGCTCGGCTCTCGTGTATCTGTGAGAGATTTTTATGGTATATCTGGATATGGATATCTTTTACTTGTTATTCTAGCTCTTTTCTACCCTAGCTTTAGACATACGGCCTTTACAACTCTGCTCTCATGCATTTGAAATCTGGCCACGATGTGTGGCGGAATTAGTGGAATTAGTTGATAAACCGCGTATTCTTTGCAGAGCATTCAATACTTTACATAGAGGCTTTATATGAAGGCAAAAAATATAAAAATGATATTTAATTTTATAGTCACTTTTGTTTCTATCTCCCTGCTGATGTAAAGAAGGGAAATAAGAATGTTCGTATACAATAAACTCCATGAAAGCAATTTTACCTATTGTCTTATTGTTTCAGCGTCGTGCTGACCGACTGTAGTTACTTTCCGCACCTCCTTCTATTTCGTGCACTGCCATCAGCGTGTTTTCGTCGTCGTGTTCTGTTTGATAACGACGAACGTTGTTGTTGCCTTCAGTGAAAAAAGCTCAAACCCTATAAGAGTTTTTCATCTTCTCTCCTGCTCTGGCTGATGCTGCGCTGATGTCGTATAAGTCTTTAAATTAGAACCCAAAATTGTATGTTACACCATCGCTTCAGTGCTGCTTCACTGAGACGGAGGTCTTTGGTAGCAGCCTGGAGGTTGAGGACATTGTTCGGATGAGCTTAGAGAAAAATGTCCAGCGTGTAGTAGTAGCTGTGTTGAATAAAATATGTAGTCTTATTCCGAGCAATATTCAAGATTTGCTTATGGACATTTGCTGTGTTCCTGGGGATCCTTCTCAGAGCAATCGATTCCGATTTGTACTCACTCAGCCACTGACTTGCAAGACTACAGTATAGCTACATATAGTATATTCCGAGGCACCAATGCTTCCTGCACTCTGTTGCACTCTATGCACCTACAAGAAGACGTTGACGCAGTCGGGTTCCATTATTAGATAGAAGCGATCCGATTGCTCATGTGTGCGACGCACTTGATAACGTGCCAAGTCCATCAGTCGGTCCTGCTGCTTCTCGAAGCCCTCGGTGCCCTTGGAGCGCCACTGCAGCCACAGCTTGAAGATGTCGTTGTGACGACCGCACTGAATGACCTTGTCGCCGGTATCATAGCTCATGTCATATCATGGAAGGAGGACGAGGAGTACAAGCTGCATGTGGTCGAAGTCCTAACGCCCAAAACACGTATGCGGCAACCATTCACGGATCTGTCGGTGCCAATAGTGGGTGCTCTCGCATCACGGCGAAGAGCAGAGCGAGTTCTGTGCAATTGCGGAGACGATCAGCTGGCCAAGTGTCACAATCTGTCTGTCACAAAGCTGAAGAAGTTCGAACTGAAAGAGTTGAATATCGAATGCAGCTTGGAAAATATCCACATCTCTAAAGTGTTCTCTATTGACATCCAACTCGCAAATGTATGAATTTGGCCGATGTTTCGATGCACTTCTTCAGTGATTTTCAATTTGGCGTTCGGTGTAATGGGCGTTCCTAGGCAATCGGTTGCTGTTCTACTGCATTGTAATAGTGTTGAATGTACCGTACTTCAAGTGTGCAGTCATACATCAGGTGGCTATGTTGCCGGTGGAAGTCGGTGGAAGGAAGAAAGGGGACATTTAGAACTTCTATTACTCTAATCCAGGATCGGTTAAATGAAACCTAATAAACATGATGAAGTTATTATCTTATGTTCGGTACTTAACAAGTTAGAATATTAATATATGTATGTATGTTTAAAACAAAACTTGGTAAATTAGTTACGTAGTAAATTAGTATCCACGATGAATTTTATATTCACAACAACAGTGACAGCAACGGAAACAAAATATGAAGCTCAACAGCAACAGAAGCAATAGTGTTTGCAGTCCCGACTTCTACTGTTTAATTTATTTCATTAACGTGGCAACATTTGTGAAAACATGAGAAACATGATGTAGCTTTTTCTATATATGTCAAAATATATTTTCAAATATACGTCTATTCGAATAAGATTTCTTATAAAATTGTTCGCCGACAAAATTTTGCTGTCCTTTGAATAGATATATTTTTCAACCAATTGTACACAAAAATTATGGATTGTTCCGGTTGCCCACGCAAAATAAGCCCCAGGACTGCTCCGTTCGGCGGATTCATGTGCAGCAACGACCATCTTCAATGTTATTTATGCGACGAACGTTCTCACGGAATTTGCGTGCTGTGCTTCACTGTGACTGGCTTTATGAAAATGGATTTGTGCGATACGATCTCGGAAGACGAAGCCAGTATGCCGTACTCAGATTGGGGCACGACCAGCACTTGTTCCAGCGTAGATTTTGGGAGCATCCACCAGAGAGAGAGAACCAGCTGCATCGTCACCGACAACAATTGCTGTAGAACAAGAGTGTGTGAAGTGCAAGAAACGCAAATCGGTTGCCAGGCGCTGAATGACACTCAACTGCTCCTGGCCAGGACTCGTGGCGCAGTTCCAAAAGCGAGTGATGTTAAAATTCTGCGGTTGCCACTAGAGTGCCCGCACTGCACCAATTGGACCTTCGTGTCGGATTTCAACAAGCACATGGCGATTGATCATCCCACTCTTCTGAGGGTGAAGATTTGGCCGCGGCAGTACAAGAAATTCTTCCTGGACCCGCGCAAGTCGTGCGTCGGCCGCAACACCACCAATCTTTTGTTTTTGTTAGGCGGCAAGATCACCGACCTGGGTAGCAGCGAGTTCAAGGACTTTTTGCCGATGGTCCTCATGAGCACCCGTGTGCCGATGGTTAACAATGCAGACGGCGACGGCAGTGGTTTCTTGATGATCTGGCTGACTGGCATCGTGCCCGAGGGGATGACGATGTATGCCAGCTTGACGGTGCGACTCCAATCGGAGCAAGATCCCATCTTCGGCATGGGGCACTCACTAGAGATATACTCTATCCGCGAATCGCAGGCCGCGATGGATGTGTTCAGGAGCGGGCAGAGGATGTTGCTGTCCCAAAAGGACGTAGAACTTCTGACTCCAGAGGGAAAAAACACGCTGGAGCTGCAGCTGGTGGTACAATAACGACTGTTTTTTCAAATAACCCTCCAAATGTAAGTCACACAACGGGACAATCTAAGATGAGCGAAAGACCGCGATAGACACTACAAAATGCAACCATGGAAATATAAATGTATTTTTGATGATTTTATTTTGTGCATTTTATTGACCCGTATATACAATGTAATATATATTTTTATAAAAGATTAAATGTATCTTATTTTATTCGATCTCGTTTTCATTGAGTGGCTTCTGGGGCTGTATAGGATGTCATTTGCATCATGTGCGAGCTCGAGAAGATTGGTCCGAAGGTGGCTCTAGCCGAAAACCAGCACCAAACAGTAGTGATACGAAGGTAAGTTTGTTTCTTGTATTATATTTTAATATAGAGCATGTTTTTTTGCAATTTTTATTTATAATATATATAGTATGTTTATTGTATTGTGTATATATGAATATATGTATAAACTAAAGGGTGTGCCATCGCATGGTTTCTTTTTGATTGGTGAATTTTTCAGTATGTTGCATTGTAGAGTGCAGGTATTCATATTGTGTGTGTTGATGTGTTTCTGTGTTTACAGTGGAGGCCTACAATTGGAACATTTAATTTGCTTTTACATTTCATCTCTTTAATCAAAACACACATCCTCAACACATTCTGGATAGCATTCTCTCTATCAAGTCCAACGCGATGGGTAACGATTGTGTTTCCGTCTTTTCTG
This sequence comes from Myopa testacea, assembly GCA_949629155.1. Lineage (NCBI taxonomy): Eukaryota > Metazoa > Arthropoda > Insecta > Diptera > Conopidae > Myopa > Myopa testacea. The sequence continues at coordinate 36,481,604 of OX451348.1, read as the reverse complement.
AACTTCTACATCCCAACAAATCCATAACCACACCCCACGGTAACCTTCTATATGCAGAGTTGGGAAGTCTAGTTTACCAAATCCGGAATACAAGTATTACTAGGCTAAAATTAAACGTATAACTAAGGTTAATATAAAATTAAAATGTTCTTATGTTAAAATGTTATTTCGAATATTGTACCATGTTATAAGTCTTCCAAAGCTTACGGTGTAATTTGTTGTAATTGTGCAAATAAATAAATAAACACATCATTTTAATTCAGCTTTTGAATTTCATACTTACACATTGACAAAAATTGTTTTTGTATCTCTTTCATTTAATTTCTCTTAATAAAAATAGCAATTTTATCTTTAAGTACATCTCTTTTAATAACTCGTGATAAACATATTACAGAAATGTGATAACAAAATTTTAAAATAAGTTAAAATTTCACAATAAAATAAAAATATTCTTTTACAATTATAATTAACTAGCGGACCCGGCGAACTTCGCCTCGCCCCAATTTTAAGCCTTCAGACAAACTTTAGAGTAATAATACAACACAAATATTTAAATTTTCATTGTAATTTATTTGAATGGAATCAGTAAAGAGCGATTTGATGAACAATGTTTTTCGATTTGTTTTCCGGCGCAAAAACACATAACGAAGACGGTTTTCCAATACGCGAACATGCAACGTACAGTTGACCGTGCGAAAAACAGGGAAATTCGAGATTAATCCCACAGACTTCTAGTGATTGGCCTTGCGATTTATTGATTGTTATCGCAAATGCTAATCGAACGGGGAACTGAATCCGCTTGAATTGGAATGGAAGGTCAGTTGGAATAATGGGAATTCGTGGGATAAGGACTTCCTCTCCTTTGAATTTGGCCTTGATGATTGTCGCCTGAATCACATTGTTCATTAGCTTTTTGACGAACAACCGCGTACCATTGCACAATTTTGGAGGATTGAGATTCCGCAACATGATTATCGATCGATCTATCGATCCCACCTTCATCTGTAAATTATGCGGCAGAGTTCCTGGTACATCAAGCGACTTCAAAATTCCGTCGGGTAGTTGGTCGCTTCATTTTCGTCGGTCACGCAGTCAACAGATTTGTAGGTATGCAGTTGTCCTGCGATTTGACTTTGAATAATTAAGTTTAAGCTATCGACGTCCTTATTCTTCGCTGCTAGTATTGCCCGTTCACCAATCCAATCGAGATTTTTGTAATTTTGTGCAATGCCGGGGAAGACTGCTGATGAGTTCCTCCTTGGACGATGTGAATTCACAAAAATTTTCAGGGAACGATATCAATCCAGTTAAAGCATCAACAGGAATTTGGCCGTTGCCAAGCTCCAGCAGTTGTCTCGAGAATTCAGCAGCCGATGGGTCGTTCTGCAACGCGACTCTCATGTTTGTGGTCAATTACAACTTCTGGACATGCCGCTACAAAGACGACGATTTCAGGCACGCGTTAAGTTCATCCGCAGCAGAAGATTTGGGGATGACGGGAAGTGTTCGACGAAAATCTCCGGAGAGCAACGTCAAAGCCTCACCAAATCGCATTAAATCACCTCGTAAATCCTTCATTGTTCGGTCAACTGCCTCCAAAGCTTGTTTATGCGCCATCGTGCATCATCCCAAATGATGATTTTGCATTCGCGCATCAATTTGCGCGAAGTCTAAGTCAACGTATAACGCCATCTATCGGATTTTGGCTGAGAACTTTCTATTTTTTCATTTGAAAAGCCATTAAGGAAATATTTCATACAAAAACTCGATTTTTGATTTTTCCAATTTTCCGACTTTTCCGGAGGGATTTTCCAAAATTTTCTTCCGTATAAACCTTCTCCTCGAAAATACGAACAACTGCCAAAAAATTTTACAAAAATCGGCCCAGCCGTTCTCATTTTATGAATTACTATACATTTTTTACACCATTTTTATATATATAGATTAACAATGGACATAACTTACATTTAAAGTAAGGGGAAAATCTTTAATTAAATTTATAAAATATAAGTTAGAGAAGTTTCAGATAACTAAAATATGTTCTAAAATGAACACCAATTAAATTGAATTAGTTTAGTTTGGTTATTTTGGATGATTTTTAAAGAAGGAGAATATATTCTGTTAAAAATTGCAATATTAAAGGATTGCCTTAAATAGAAATCACACTTCTATTTCTATATTTAAATTTTAATACAATAACATTAACATGGTTTCTAAATTATGCCTGATTTTCGATTATATGGATGAAATAATCCAACAACAAGTAATCCATTTATAGAGACAATTAATATTGAACTAGTTTTGGCTTTTTTATTAATGCTAGTGATTTTAGTGATTGGAACTTATGACGGTTTCCTGTTTCGGACTCTTGGTGGTGAGTTTTACATTTTGCTAAAGATTCATCATTCATCGTTTAATAATCTGAGCAGTACCGTTATGACTGACGTACATGACTGACCTTTCAATGACAATATAATAATATAATATAAATATTTAACCAAATATTACAATCCAACAAAAAACATAGAATTCAAAACAACAGCATCGTAAACTATGTATATATAGTATGCAGTATACAAAGGTTATATGTATGTATGTATGTATATGTAATCAACTCATATACATATATACGATACGATATATATATTTGACTATATAATATACATATGTATATGAATGAATGATTGCGTGATTGTGTGATCTTGGATGATATGCTTTTATTATGTTGTATAATTAATTAGTTGCTTTTGTTGTTTCATTTTATTTCTGTGTCTAATTTCACTAAATCAGTATATTAACTAAACTTAATTGCCGGTTCCGTTTGACTCCCTTTTTTGTTGTTGTTCAATCCGGCGGGTGGAGCTGGAGCTGAGTTTGGAAACTCAACCAACATCTTTTTCGGTAACCGCCGCAGATAGATGATCGATCGGAAGAAGTTTGGTCGACGATCGTCCGGTTGGTAGCCGACCATAAGGCTGTCCTTCTGCACCATGCGTCCCTTGATGATGTGACACATCTAAACGAAGGTTAAAGTTAAGTCACATCTAGATATTGCCTGTGTTCTTGTACCTCGTCCAGTTCTTGTTCCTTTCGGCTGTCGTGGGGAACGCCTTTCAAGCGCTTCGGTATGTACCCGGATGCAATTGTGTGCAATTGTAATGGTATGCATGTTGTGTGTGTGTGCTTTTTACGTAGGTGTTACTTTCATATGCTTCATGCTCGGCTCTCGTGTATCTGTGAGAGATTTTTATGGTATATCTGGATATGGATATCTTTTACTTGTTATTCTAGCTCTTTTCTACCCTAGCTTTAGACATACGGCCTTTACAACTCTGCTCTCATCCATTTGAAATCTGGCCACTATGTGTGGCGGAATCAGTGGAATTAGTTGATAAACCGCGTATTCTTTGCAGAGCATTCAATACTTTACATAGAGGCTTTATATGAAGGCAAAAAATATAAAAATGATATTTAATTTTATAGTCACTTTTGTTTCTATCTCCCTGCTGATGTAAAGAAGGGAAATAAGAATGTTCGTATACAATAAACTCCATGAAAGCAATTTTACCTATTGTCTTATTGTTGCAGCGTTGTGCTGACCGACTGTAGTTACTTTCCGCACCTCCTTCTATTTCGTGCACTGCCATCTGCGTGTTTTCGTCGTCGTGTTCTGTTTGATGACGACGAACGTTGTTGTTGCCTTCAGTGAAAAAAGCTCAAACCCTAAAAGAGTTTTTCATCTTCTCTCCTGCTCTGGCTGATGCTGCGCTGATGTCGTATAAGTCTTTAAATTAGAACCCAAAATTGTATGTTACACCATCGCTTCAGTGCTGCTTCACTGAGACGGAGGTCTTTGGTAGCAGCCTGGATGTTGAGGACATTGTTCGGATGAGCTTAGAGAAAAATGTCCAGCGTGTAGTAGTAGCTGTGTTGAATAAAATATGTAGTCTTATTCCGAGCAATATTCAAGATTTGTTTATTCTCAGCCACTGACTTGCAAGACTACAGTATAGCTACATATAGTATATTCCGAGGCACCAATGCTTCCTGCACTCTGTTGCACTCTATGCACCTACAAGGAGACGTTGACGCACTCGGGCTCCATTATTAGATAGAAGCGATCCGATTGCTCACGTATGCGACGCACTTGATAACGTACCAAGTCCATCAGTCGGTCCTGCTGCTTCTCGAAGCCCTCGGTGCCCTTGGAGCGCCACTGCAGCCACAGCTTGAAGATGTCGTTGTGACGACCGCACTGAATGACCTTGTTGCCGGTATCATAGCTCATGTCATATCATGGAAGGAGGACGAGGAGTACAAGCTGCATGTGGTCGAAGTCCTAACGCCCAAAACTCGTATGCGGCAACCATTCACGGATCTGTCGGTGCCAATAGTGGGTGCTCTCGCACCACGGCGAAGAGCAGAGCGAGTTCTGTGCAATTGCGGAGACGATCAGCTGGCCAAGTGTCACAATCTGTCTGTCACAAAGCTGAAGAAGTTCGAACTGAAAGAGTTGAATATCGAATGCAGCTTGGAAAATATCCACATCTCTAAAGTGTTCTCTATTGTCATCCAACTCGCAAATGTATGAATTTGGCCGATGTTTCGATGCACTTCTTCAGTGATTCTCAATTTGGCGTTCGGTGTAATGGGCGTTCCTAGGCAATCGGTTGGTGTTCTACTGCATTGTAATAATGTTGAATGTACCGTACTTCAAGTGTGCAGTCATACATCAGGTGGCTATGTTGCCGGTGGAAGTCGGTGGAAAGAAGAAAGGGGACATTTAGAACTTCTATTACTCTAATCCAGGATCGGTTAAATGAAACCTAATAAACATGATGAAGCTATTATCTTATGTTCGGTACTTAACAAGTTAGAATATTAATATATGTAAAGTGCGTGAAGTTAAATTCGTAGCGAACTTAGCACGGACACGAACCACAAAAATTTATCGCACGATATTTTTTTAATCCACCAGAGTTCGCTACGTAGCGAACTTTTTATTTTATTAAAATGTCTGCAATATTCACAGAAAATGAAATTATGAAATTATTATTCATGGAAATAGTAATTAGAAATATTTTTCATGATCTCTGATTAATTTTTTTGAGTTTTTGAAAATTCACTATTTTAGTAGTGAGTAAGTGGTCAGGATGAAGTGGCCAGTGGCTACCTTGGAGGAGGTGTGCATCGATCAAACCTGAACTATTGGAAAGGAAATGGAATCAGGTTTCAAGGAATGTAATTGCCATGTTCGTCTCGATTCTCCGAGTATTTTTCCTGATTTTTTGAAAATTCAATATTTTCGTAGTGAGTAAGTGGTCAGGATGAAGTGGCCAGTGGCTACCTTGGAGGAGGTGTGCATCGATCAAACCAGAACTATTGGAAAGGAAATGGAATCAGGTTGCAAGGAATATAACCGCCATGCTGGTCTCGATTCTCCGAGTATTTTTCCTGATTTTTTGAAAATTCAATATTTTCGTAGTGAGTAAGTGGTCAGGATGAAGTGGCCAGTGGCTACCTTGGAGGAGGTGCGCATCGATCAATCCTGAACTATTGGAAAGGAAATGGAATCAGGTTTCAAGGAATGTAATTGCCATGTTCGTCTCGATTCTCCGAGTATTTTTCCTGATTTTTTGAAAATTCAATATTTTCGTAGTGAGTGGTCAGGATGAAGTGGCTAGTAGCTACCTTGGAGGAGGTGTGCATCGATCAAACCTGAACTATTGGAAAGCAAATGGAATCAGTTTTCAAGGAATGTAATTGCCATGTTCGTCACGATTCTCCGAGTATTTTTCCTGACTTTTTGAATATTCAATATTTTCGTAGTGAGTAAGTGGTCAGGATGAAGTGGCCAGTGGCTACCTTGAAGGAGGTGCGCATCGATAAAACCAGAACTATTGGAAAGGAAATGGAACCAGGTTGCAAGGAATATAACTGCCATGCTCGTCTCTATTCTCCGAGTATTTTTACTGATTTTTTGAAAATTCCATATTTTCGTAGTGAGTAAGTGGTCAGGATGAAGTGGCCAGTGGCTACCTTGGAGGAGGTGTGCATCGATCAAACCTAAACTATTGGAAAGGAAATGGAATCTGGTTTCAAGGAGTATAACTGCCATGCTCGTCTCGATTCTCCGAGTATTTTTCCTGATTTTTTGAAAATTCAATATTTTCGTAGTGAGTAAGTGGTCAGGATGAAGTGGCCAGTGGCTACCTTGGAGGAGGTGTGCATCGATCAAACCTGAACTATTGGAAAGGAAATGGAATCAGGTTGCAAGGAGTATAACTGCCATGCTCGTCTCGATTCTCCGAGTATTTTTCCTGATTTTTTGAAAATTCAATATTTTCGTAGTGAGTGGTCAGGATGAAGTGGCTAGTAGCAGTAGTGGCTCGTAGTAGAATCGAGACGAGCATGGCAGTTACATTCCTTAAAATCCGATTCCATTTCCTTTCCAATAGTTCTGGTTTTATCGATGCACACCTCCTCCAAGGTAGCCACTGGCCACTTCATCCTGACCACTTACTCACTAC
>OX451348.1:36338381-36474874 GCA_949629155.1 Myopa testacea | reverse complement strand
GGTTGATTAGGTTGATCGGTTGATCGGATGATCGGTTGATTAGGTTGATTAGGTTGATCGGTTGATTAGGTTGATCGGTTGATCGGTTGATCGGCTGATCGGTTGATTAGGTTGATCGATTACAGTTTAGATTCAGCCATGTATGTGACTATATTTTAGGTGTGTAGATTTTAGGGTATGGCTCAAAGAAAATGTCCCACCTATAACAATCTCAAATTTAAAAATTAATATATCATCAAAATAAAATAAAATATCATCAAACCAACAATTGAGTTTGAAAAGCCCTTAATTCCTGCTACTTGTTCATTTCTATTAAAATTATGTTTGTTAGTACTAGTAGTTACGTAAAATAGTTTTGAAATATGGTCTGTTTTGTTATAATTTGTTGCTTCTAATAATAATTGAAGCAATCTAGGTGTAAGTTACCAACTATTATCGGATATTATTATTATTTTATTATGTAATGCGCCAGCGCTATTTCCGATTTGCCTTTAAAATCCGATCCTTTGTATGGTTCATATGTGGTATCCAACACATTCTGCTATTCCAATTCGGAATAGACCGTGTTCAGTAGATTTCTGAACATCTCTTGCAGTATCGAGTTCAGAAAATTAATATTATTATTAATTATTATTTTTGTATGGGTTGATGTGTTCCCTTCTGCATCTTCCATTTGAGTGAAAAAGTCGTCGTCTTCATCGTCATTACTATTGATAAGAGTTTCGTTTGAGAAATCGACTTTTCGTGCTTTAGCTGGAGTACTTGTTTTTACTGTTAGCGGTCCCTAGTTGTATTTAATGTTATGCTTATCCTTATTATAATTTGTATTGGAGTGCTTGACTATTTCTTTTAGAGGTTTTGTGATGTGGCTAAATGTCTTTCTAGTTAATTCTCTAAATCTGCTTTTACTAATTTTATATGCATAATTTTTGTATTTCAATTTGTATCTAGTTTTTATTAGATCTTTTAATATTTTCTTTTCTCTTTCCATTTTAGCGATAGTAATATCAGATCAGGTATATGAGCTTTTTGATTAGCTCTTGATTACTTTTCAATCAGCTTATGATCAACTCTTGAACAGCTTCGAACATCTTTGAACCGCTTTTGAACACCTTTTAAACAGCTCTTGAACAGCTTTGAACACCTTTTAAACAGCTCTGAACACCTTTTGAACAGCTCTGAAAACCTTTTGAACAGCTCTGAACACCTTTTGAACAGCTTTTGAACAGCTCTGAACACCTTTTGAACAGCTCTGAACACCTTTTGAACAGCTTTTGAACAGCTCTGAACACCTTTTGAACACCTTTCGAATAGCTCTGAACACCTTTTGAACATCTTAGAACATTTTTTACCAATTTTTTTAATAGGTATATGAAATGCATTCAGTTGAATGTTATCATACTAATATTAATATAGTGGTAACCAGTGAATTAGTGAATGTATGTATATATCAAATCCCATTTTATATCGCCCCATTTCACATCGTTCATTATTACTTGGATTGTCTTTGTTACAAGAAATCCATATTTATTTTTCCAACATTCTCCGCATACATTAATCAATTTTTTATAAGCCATATCTGTTGCGGCATGATCATTGTATATGTGCTTCATATTCATATCATCCTGCTTAAACATAATAATCATGTTAGTATTATCGCGCACCAAATGCTTGGGAATTTTTGTATATGGTTGGTATGAGTAAAAAGCAATCAATAAATTTGCGTCTGCCCATACAAAAGTACTCTTGAATATTGTTTTACTTCCCTCTAGCTATGTCATCGAATATAATTATTGGTTTTTGACTTAAAACAGTCTCAAAATTTTGTAAAGAAGCCAATGTTTTTACCTAAAAATAATAGCTACTTCAACTACTCATACTGTCATTTATATAATTTACAGATATTTGTTAATAAAATTTAGGCCGTTCGGACTGTCTATATTAAATTCAGTCTTTTCGCGATTAGAAGGGCCAACAAATGAGCTCTCTTATAGAATTCGGTGGTAGTGAACTGTGTTTTATACATGTTATTATTTAATTAATATCGTTATATTTATTTATCCTTACAATTTTATTTTTACCTATTTTTAGATTTATTTGATTTTAGATTTATATATTATATTTATATTTATTTTTGTAAATTGATTAGCGGTGATGCTTTTATGTTCTTTCAAATGGTTTGTTTCATTCCGCTATCCCCATTTATTTGTTTGCGGCTAGACATATTCATATTTCCAGTTACATATATATTTTGTTATTGAAGCAATAGTAAGTAAGTAAGTAAGTAATTAGTATTTCAATTTCATTCATTAGTTCTATTAATTCTAGCTGCGTTATTTTAATAATTTCATTTGTTTTATTGATAGGAAGTAGATATAAATGTATCAGTGAATGTGTTGTGAGGATATTATAGAGATTTTGATGCTAAAAAAAAAATATTTGTGTTACTGTAGTGGGTATGGAGGTCTATTATTTCGTATGTGGTTTCTTAAGAAACAAAATTTGTGAATTGTTGAATGGTATTGTATTGTATGAATACTATGTATTTCTTGCCTTTATTAGGTGTTAGTATAATTTTGATTGATTGTCTCGCTAATAGTTCGTTGAGTTATATTGCTAGTGTATTTTGAATGAATTTTTGTTTATGAATTACAATTATGTTATCATACTGATATCCACAACTGGGATAATAAAATTACTAGACCGATGCTGTAGATGTTTCTATGAGTGTTCTATCCATTTTTATTAATTTATTTTTGAATTGATTATAGTCTGATCTCCTTACGCTCCTTACGCTCAAAGTCCCTTGTTGTTGGTTTCTAAAGATTGTTTCTATTATCATTGTCGAACCATAGGCGACTCATTATAGTAAGAAGTAGTGTTTATATCTATTTGCATTATATTTTCATGCTAATGTCTATTTCAATTCTCCGTCTTATTAATTTAGAGTTGGATTTTGAGTTAAATGCCCTTTAATGATTTTTAATTTATGTTCTAAAAAGAACGATATGAAAAATTTTATTGCGCAAATGATATTCATTGAGATTTAGCCTTGTTCTTCTCTCTGTTGGAATCATGATCGCATTAGAACTGATTAAGCTATTGGAATGAAATTTAACAGAAATGTAGGAGTTCACTATTTCTGTGTATGTACAAATCAATATGTTTCTTTTATTGTTCTTAATAATTATAGGTTTCCCTTAAATTTAGAGTTTAATATGTTGAAACGCTACCTTAGCATTTTCCATTCAAAGTTATACTTAGACATCATAAGTTGTAGGGTATTTAAGTGTCTCGCTGCGGTCGAATATATAGATATCGTTTTCGGTTATTTATAGACTATATAATGATCCCTAACTAAAAGCCAGATTTTATTGGTCAAAGAAAATTCTTATTGTCGATTTGAAAGCATAAAAAGTTGTAGTCAAGCTTCAATCAAGCAGCTATTTTGTTGGGTCAATAGCATTCTTTACAAGAGAAATAATTTAAGCTACATAAATCCCTAGCATTTAATATTGAAATAAGCAGTTGTTACCATTTAGACTAAACATTGGTCATAGTATGGAAGCTAAATTTTAGTCATAGTTTTTTAATAGTTTTAAGCTAAACTTTGGTATGACTATTTTGGACTGTTCGGCTATACGCAGAAGAAAAGAAAAAGAATTAGAACTAATAATAATAGTAATAAAAAAAGAACAAGAAAAAAAAAAAAAACGAAGAAAAAGAAAATAAGAGTAAGAATGGCATTCTAACTTTACCAACTCAAGCATCTCACGTCTACACTTCAATGTTAAGAAGAAATCCTACTAAGAAGAAATCCTCCTAAAATTTAATAATTTAGACAAAATTTAATTACAAAGTTATGTATTCCTAAAATTTCATACAACAACAATATCTCTGTTCTCAAAGATATGTTTACTAACCCATCGCTCATTAACTAACTAAACCAGATCAAACAAATTTCTTAAACCTAGAAGCAATAATAATCAGGTCTAGAAAAATATTTTAAAACACTGAAACTAAAAATATATTACAAGAACAAATGAAAGGAAAATCATGTCATCATATGTTCATGAAACCATATCATCCATCATCAACTAGATGACCTATAGATATGCTCAAAATCTACTCAACATTTTCTATATGTGACAGTATAAAACAAAAAAAAGAAAAAATAATAAGCGATAATAACCGAATAAAATATGTGTCTTTCAACGACATAAAAATTCACACGCACATCAAATGCTTCTCCTAACAGAATCTATGCAAAAAATAAAAAAGAAGAAGAAGAAGAAGAAAAATAGCATCATAGGTTTTGCTTGTTTATAGTAGTTCATTAAAATGAAATTAAATTGTGTTTTATTTATGTGTTTAGTATTATTATTATTATTAATTTTATTTTGTATTTATTATAAGGTATATTTGATTTTTGACGATGATGATGATGATGAAGAGCTATTCCACTCCTTGTCTGATTTGAATGGATTGGCGATGATGATGATAATTATGAAGAGCTATTTCACTCCTTGTCTGATTTGAATGGATTTTTTTCACCACTGCATACGTCTTCTTTTCTTCAACATTCCTTGAGTTCCTTCATTCCTTCATTGTAATATCTGTATTCTTATCCATTTTATTGTTGTTGGAGATATCGCTCTCAACTGTTATTTGACTTCTCACGAGTCTATTAAAATGTGTAAAAGAAAAAAATGAAATTAGTTCGAAAATTTATACTTAATATAAAAGTTTACTATAAAACAAAAAAATTATTTTAAATTGTGTTATAATTGTAATTACCTTGAAACATTTTTTGATCCACACATAATGGAACCGCTCTCGTTTGTGTGGGACTTGGGGAGCGGAATGTATTAAGAACCCTTCAATGGGCTATATTTGTTTATGTTCACCTCCAAGTGACATATTTTCAGTAGGGACCATCCACTGTCCCTTTCCTGAAACTCACCCATTTTGGTGGTGAGTTGTTGACATATGTCATTGTATATCGCAGGTAGATCTTCATATTTTTGCACCAAAATCATTTTGGTTTGAAACGATTTCATCTCCACCACCATTTCATCATCATCCACCACTTTAAAATATTCAGCATACAGCTCTATGTTAAACTTATATGATGCATGCTTGTCTAGTGTTTTTACTAGCTCTTTGACCAATATATTTTCAGCTTTCTCAAAAAACTTTTCCGGAATGACAAGACCCTCATCCTCATTTTGGAATATCAGGGTTTGAATTCTATTCCGGAAAGATGATCTTATGCATTTAAGTCCACCACCACTTACGGGAATCCAACAATTCCTCTTATGCTTTAACGTTTTGATGTGATGGTTCCAGTCTCTTCGAGAAACATCTTCATTGCAATTTGGACAACGAACGTTCTCGTTAGCTTTGACTGGTAGCCATGATGCTGCTCTTGATGTTGATGATGAAGGTGCTGCCGCTGCTATAGATGTTGATGATGATAATGATGGTGTTGCTGTTGATGATAATGATGGTGCTGCGGCTAGTGATGATGGTGCTGCTACGGATGTTGATGGCATTGCTGTTGATGATGGTGCTGTCACAGATGTTGATGGTGCTGCTACAGCTGTTGATGATGGTGCTGCTGCTATAGATGTTGATGATGATAATGATGGTGCTGCTGCAGATGTTGATGGCGTTGCTGTTGATGATGCTGCCGCTGCTATAGATGTTAATGGTGTTGCTGTTGATGATAATGATGGTGCTGCGGCTAGTGATGATGGTGCTGCTGCAGATGTTGATGGCGTTGCTGTTGATGATGCTGCGCTGGGTTTTTTGTGAATCAAATTTGTGTGTCTACGCATGACATCTAGTCGCACGAAATTTTTACCACATTCTTCACAACAGAAGTTTGTATTGGTGTGTATACTCTTAATATGCCTTTTGAGGTTGCGCATTGCAGTGAACTCCTCCCCACAAACATTGCATATGAAGCTCTTCATTTTTATTTTTGTTGCAAATATTTCAATTGTTTTAGATTAGATTAGATTGTTTAGATTGGATGTTGTATTAGAACACTTTTCTTTTAATTGTTGTTAAATTTGTTTATATTTTGTTAACGTTTAAATACTATATTTAACTTTTTTCAGAATTGTCACTTGATAGTAAATAATTAATATTGTTCAGTTTTAATTGTTGTTAAATTTGTTTATATTTGATTAACTTTTTTTAAATAGTATATTTAACTTTTTTTCTTGTTCTTGAATAGTTCACTTGATAGTAAATAATTAATATTGTTCAGTTTTAATTGTTATTAAATTTGTTTATATATTATTAACTTTTTTAAATAGTATATTTAACTTTTTTCTTGTTCTTGAATAGTTCACTTGATAGTAAATTTGTTTATATAGTTTCTTTTTAATTGTTATTAAATTTGTTAATATTTTATTAACTTTTTTAAATAGTATATTTAACTTTTTTCACTTTTGATTTTACAGAAAAAATGTGCAACTTTTCTTTTATTTTACAACTGCAACTTTTAGAACACTTTTCTTTTAATAAAAATTAGATCTTTACTCTTTGGCGACACTTTTACAATTGTTTCTTTCTTCTCGCTGGAGCTAATTTTATGCTCGCGGATCGAGCTGCAGAGACCACAACCACAATAAATTATTAGGCTATTAAAAAAGAACAAAAAACAACGACTCTATATCCAGCCATCTGCATCCACTCAAAGTTCAATATACAAACAAATTCGTCCATATTCTAAATGACCACTTGCGTTTGTTTACATTATGATTCTATACAAAAACAAAAATTTCTAAAAGTCCGTTGAGAAAAGAAAAAAGAGCAACAACAACGACATGGCAAAACTACTACCCAGCCAGCTGCATTTGCATCCACCACCCATCTGTACTGAACATAAACAATACTCCTATTAAAAACATTTTGAGTATCCCCATATTCTCCAGTCGATTATTCCCATTATGATTCTAATTTACGACTTTTTATTCTGAGAATTATTTGTAAACAGAAAGTATCGAAAATGTCAACTCCAATTCCGAGATTGAAATAATTGTACATACAATAAGTGTGGTCGCGAGGTAATCGAACACTTGAAATGCCCATAACTCATTTACTAAATCTACAACAACCACATAGCAATGAAATCAGAGCAATAAAAAAGAAATAAAAGTTCCAACAACAACGCTACGCATATTCAGACAACAACAACAAGTACCACAAACGATACACAGGCGGGCAGAGATCAAGGCAGAGGGGCACGCCACACTCGCAACAATCAGCACGCCTAGCTATGTATGTCGGTCTATATGTATGTATGTCCGTCTGTCTGTCGGTCTATATAAATGTATGTCCGTCTGTCTGTCCGTCTATATGTATGTATGTTCGTCTGTCTGTCCGTCTATATGTATGTATGTATGTCCGTCTGTCTGTCCGTCTATATGTATGTATGTCCTTCTGTATGTATGTCCGTTTTGACACGCCCACTTTGATCACGCCCACTTTTGCACAATGGTCCATATAACACATCCCCCTGAATTAACCAACCAAGGAGAATGATGCACACATCATGATTACAAGTGTGACATGGCCCGCTCAAAGCAGCGCTTCAGTCTACAGGCAGAAGCTATCTCCTTCTCACTCCCTCCCACACAACCGCATAGCGCCATCTCACTCTAACACATAGCGCTCCGCACGCTCCGCACGCTCCGCCGGGGCAGCGCAGTCGCTACGTTGGCCCAGAACCGCCATATACCCACTACTTATGTTGTATAATTAATTAGTTGCTTTTGCTGTTTCATTTTATTTCTGTGTCTGATTTCACTAAATCAGTATATTAACTAAACTTAATTGCCGGTTCCGTTTGACTCCTTTTTTTGTTGTTGTTCAATACGGCGGGTGGAGCTGGAGCTGAGTTTGGAAACTCAACCAACATCTTTTTCGGTAACCGCCGCAGATAGATGATCGATCGGAAGAAGTTTGGTCGACGATCGTCCGGTTGGTAGCCGACCATAAGGCTGCCCTTCTGCATCATGCGTCCCTTGATGATGCTGACATCTAAACGAAGGTTAAAGTTAAGTCACATCTAGATATTGCCTGTGTTCTTGGACCTTGTCCAGTTCTTGTTCCTTTCGGCTGTCGTGGGGAACACCTCTCAAGCGCTTCGGTATGTACCCGGATGCAATTGTGTGCAATTGTAATGGTATGCATGTTGTGTGTGTGTGCTTTTTACGTAGGTGTTACTTTCATATGCTTCATGCTTGGCTCTCGTGTATCTGTGAGAGATTTTTATGGTATATCTGGATATGGATATCTTTTACTTGTTATTCTAGCTCTTTTCTACCCTAGCTTTAGACATACGGCCTTTACAACTCTGCTCTCATGCATTTGAAATCTGGCCACGATGTGTGGCGGAATTAGTGGAATTAGTTGATAAACCGCGTATTCTTTGCAGAGCATTCAATACTTTACATAGAGGCTTTATATGAAGGCAAAAAATATAAAAATGATATTTAATTTTATAGTCACTTTTGTTTCTATCTCCCTGCTGATGTAAAGAAGGGAAATAAGAATGTTCGTATACAATAAACTCCATGAAAGCAATTTTACCTATTGTCTTATTGTTTCAGCGTTGTGCTGACCGACTGTAGTTACTTTCCGCACCTCCTTCTATTTCGTGCACTGTCATCAGCGTGTTTTCGTCGTCGTGTTCTGTTTGATAACGACGAACGTTGTTGTTGCCTTCAGTGAAAAAAGCTCAAACCCTAAAAGAGTTTTTCATCTTCTCTCCTGCTCTGGCTGATGCTGCGCTGATGTCGTATAAGTCTTTAAATTAGAACCCAAAATTGTATGTTACACCATCGCTTCAGTGCTGCTTCACTGAGACGGAGGTCGTTGGTAGCAGCCTGGAGGTTGAGGACATTGTTCGGATAGACTTAGAGAAAAATGTCCAGCGTGTAGTAGTAGCTGTGTTGAATAAAATATGTAGTCTTATTCCGAGCAATATTCAAGATTTGTTTATTCTCAGCCACTGACTTGCAAGACTACAGTATAGCTACATATAGTATATTCCGAGGCACCAATGC
Organism: Myopa testacea; assembly: GCA_949629155.1. Taxonomy (NCBI): domain Eukaryota; kingdom Metazoa; phylum Arthropoda; class Insecta; order Diptera; family Conopidae; genus Myopa; species Myopa testacea. The sequence continues at coordinate 36,465,791 of OX451348.1, read as the reverse complement.
TTCCTGCACTCTGTTGCTCTCTATGCACCTACAAGGAGACGTTGACGCACTCGGGCTCCATTATTAGATAGAAGCGATCCGATTGCTCATGTGTGCGACGCACTTGATAACGTCATATCATGGAAGGAGGACGAGGAGTACAAGCTGCATGTGGTCGAAGTCCTAACGCCCAAAACACGTATGCGGCAACCATTCACGGATCTGTCGGTGCCAATAGTGGGTGCTCTCGCACCACGGCGAAGAGCAGAGCGAGTTCTGTGCAATTGCGGAGACGATCAGCTGGCCAAGTGTCACAATCTGTCTGTCACAAAGCTGAAGAAGTTCGAACTGAAAGAGTTGAATATCGAATGCAGCTTGGAAAATATCCACTTCGTAGTGCTTTTGTTACACAGAGTCTAAAGTGTTCTCTATTGACATCCACCTCGCAAATGTATGAATTTGGCCGATGTTTCGATGCACTTCTTCAGTGATTCTCAATTTGGCGTTCGGTGTAATGTGCATTCCTAGGCAATCGGTTGCTGTTCTACTGCATTGTAATAATGTTGAATGTACCGTACTTCAAGTGTGCAGTCATACATCAGGTGGCTATGTTGCCGGTGGAAGTCGGTGGAAGGAAGAAAGGGGACATTTAGAACTTCTATTACTCTAATCCAGGATTGGTTAAATGAAACCTAATAAACATGATGAAGCTATTATCTTATGTTCAGTACTTAACAAGTTAGAATATTAATATATGTATATATGTTAGTTTAAAACACAACTTGATAAATTAGTTAGTATTATTAGTATACTTAGTAAATTAGTATCCACGATGAATTTTATATTCACAACAACAGTGATAGCAACGGAAACAAAATATGAAGCTCAACAGCAACAGAAGCAATAGTGTTTGCAGTCCCGACTTCTACTGTTTCATTTATTTCATTAACGTGGCAACATTTGTGAAAACATCAGAAACATGATGTAGCTTTTTCTATATACGTCAAAATATATTTTCAAATATACGTCTGTTCGAATAAGATTTCTTATAAAATTGTTCGCCGACAAAATTTTGCTGTGCTTTGAATACATATATTTTTCAACCAATTGTACACAAAAATTATGGATTGTTCCGGTTGCCCTCGCAAAATAAGCCCCAGGACTGCTCCGTTCGGCGGATTTATGTGCAGCAACGACCATCTTCAATGTTATTTATGCGACGAACGTTCTCACGGAATTTGCGTGCTGTGCTTCACTGTGACTGGCTTTATGAAAATGGATTTGTGCGATACGATCCCGGAAGACGAAGCCAGTATGCCGTACTCAGGTTGGGGCACGGCCAGCACTTGTTCCAGCGTAGGTTTTGGGAGCATCCACCAGAGAGAGAGAACCGGCTGCATCGTCACCGACAACAATTGCTGTAGAACAAGAGTGTGTGAAGTGCAAGAAACGCAAATCGGTTGCCAGACGCTGAATGACACTCAACTGCTCCTGGCCAGGACTCGTGGCGCAGTTCCAAAAGCGAGTGATGTTAAAATTCTGCGGTTGCCACTAGAGTGCCCGCACTGCACCAATTGGACCTTCGTGTCGGATTTCAACAAGCACATGGCGATTGATCATCCCACTCTTCTGAGGGTGAAGATTTGGCCGCGCCAGTACAAGAAATTCTTCCTGGACCCGCGCAAGTCGTGCGTCGGCCGCAACACCACCAATCTTTTGTTTTTGTTAGGCGGCAAGATCACCGACCTGGGTAGCAGCGAGTTCAAGGACTTTTTGCCGATGGTCCTCATGAGCACCCGTGTGCCGATGGTTAACAATGCAGACGGCGACGGCAGTGGTTTCTTGATGATCTGGCTGACTGGCATCGTGCCCGAGGGGATGACGATGTATGCCAGCTTGACGGTGCGACTCCAATCGGAGCAAGATCCCATCTTCGGCATGGGGCACTCACTAGAGATATACTCTATCCGCGAATCGCAGGCCGCGATGGATGTGTTCAGGAGCGGGCAGAGGATGTTGCTGTCCCAAAAGGACGTAGAACTTCTGACTCCAGAGGGAAAAAACACGCTGGAGCTGCAGCTGGTGGTACAATAACGACTGTTTTTTCAAATAACCCTCCAAATGTAAGTCACACAACGGGACAATCTAAGATGAGCGAAAGACCGCGATAGACACTACAAAATTCAACCATGGAAATATAAATGTATTTTTGATGATTTTATTTTGTGCATTTTATTGACCCGTATATACAATGTAATATATATTTTTATAAAAGATTAAATGTATCTTATTTTATTCGATCTGCATTTTCATTGAGTGGCTTCTGGGGCTGTATAGGATGTCATTCGCATCATGTGCGAGCTCGAGAAGATTGGTCTGAAGGTGGCTCTAGCCGAAAACCCACACCAAACAGTAGTGATACGAAGGTAAGTTTGTTTCTTGTATTATATTTTAATATAGAGCATGGGCTCATGTTTTTTTGCAATTTTTATTTATATTATACATAGTATGTTTATTGTATATATATGAATATATTACTCTGATTTAGTATAGTCTCTAAATGCGTTTGTTTTCAGATCCGTTCCTATTTATGCATAAGTTCAATATTTTTCAATATTCAATATTTTTAACATAACACATTAAGTAATACCATTCATTTAATATTTTATCATTATTTTAGTACATAGTATGATAACACTGGCCGACAGCCATTTTGTAACGGGCTGTTTGACAACATATTCTAAAGGATTTTGGTCCGCTGATTCCAAAAATGATAAAATCAAAAAAATGAAACGAGCCGTTTTCGAGATAATCGGTTTTTAAATTTTTCGCCACTTTACGTTAAGGTCCATCCACTTGAAGAGCCACTACAACTGACATATGTAACCGATTCGATTACAATTAAGATTAAATTAAAGAAGAAGGATGTACGCATTTTTTTTGCTAACATTGCTTTGAAATCGGAAAGATAATTTAAAAGCCTTTGCTGAAACCGTAACTTCGAAAGAGGAATTTTTTCCATGAAATAATTGATATTAAATATAGAACCAATTGTGATAAAAACTGAATTATAGTTTTTCCTATACATAATCGCATATATACGATAAACATACTAAATTATAAAATTAAGCAACTTAATTGGAAGTTAAGAATTGAATTGAAAAACTTTCCGCATACGAATTAATATCTTAATTAATTTCAATTGACTGAATGATTACTTAATAAAATTATGCTGCATATTGTTTTATATACATATATGTATATAGTATTAAACAATTCGTCCTCTTGATTTAAAACGAGTTAACAAGCGTAGGTATTTTCATTTAGGTACATTTGTAAGCATGCAAGGGTTAAACATTCGTATGATCTTCTCTGATATCCTTCGTGAAGCATGAGTAAAGATAATGGAAAGAGACTGTCAAGAAACAATTGATAAAAAATGGCAAGCTTCTTTTTACACTCTTATAAAGGCAGGGTCGCCCTTCATAGGTCACTCGGGTCATTAAGCCACTTTCGATGAAGTCACTTTTTGTGAAGACCCTATCTATGAAGGTCTTGAATATTTCTATCATATTACAAGCCACCTAGACTGCAAACATTATACGATTATGAAGCTTCTGTTAAAATAATTGCTCTAAATGAGTAAAAATAATATACCCCGAACATCAAGATTTAAGAATACTCTTATGTTGTGTGTACATTAAATGAGAATTTGTTAATCAAAATTCTAAGAAAATAAATTTGCATCATATAAGAATTTTAATCTTCTATTTAAGCAAGTTTTTTCAAGAGTTTTAATTGGTGAATTTTTCAGTATGCTTCATTGTAAGTGCAGGTATTCATATCGTGTGTGTTGATGTCTTCTGTGTTTACAGTTTACAGAGGCGTTTACAATTGGAACATTTAATTTGTTTTTACATTTCATCTCTTTAATCAAAACACACATAATTTTAATACAGCTTTTGACTTTCATACTTACACATTGACAAGAATTTTTGAAAAATTGTTTTTGTATCTCTTTCATTTAATTTCTCTTAATGATAATAATAGCAATTTTCTCTTTAAGTACATCTCTTTTAATAACGTAATAAACATATTACAGAAATATAATAACATAACATAATAATAATAATTGTAAAATAACAATATTATTTTACAATTATAATTAATTAACAATGGACATAAGTTACATTTAAAGTAAGGGAAAAATCTTTAATTAAAATTATAAAATACAAGTTTTAGATAACTTAGATCATTTAATTTCTCTTAATAATAATAATAGCAATTTTCTCTTTAATTAAATCTCTTTTAATAACTGGTAATAAACATATTACAGAAATATAATAACATAACATAATAATAATAATTGTAAAATAACAATATTATTTTACAATTATAATTAATTAACAATGGACATAAGTTACATTTAAAGTAAGGGGAAAATCTTTAATTAAAATTATAAAATACAAGTTTCAGATAACTAAAATATGTTCTAAAATGAACAGTATTTAAACTGAATTAGTTTAGTTTGGTTATTTTGGATGATTTTTAAAGAAGGAGAATATATTCTGTTAAAAATTGCAATATTAAAGGATTGCCTTAAATAGAAATCACACTTCTATTTCTATATTTAAATTTTAATACAATAACATTAACATGGTTTCTAAATGATGCCTGATTTTCGATTATATGCATGAAATAATCCAACAACAAGTAATCCATTTATAGAGACAATTAACATTGAACTAGTTTTGGCTTTTTTATTAATGCTAGTGATTTCAGTGATTGGAACTTATGACGGTTTCCTGTTTCGGACTCTTGGTGGTGAATTTTACATTTTGCTAAAGATTCATCATTCATCGTTTCATAATCTGAGCAGTACCGTTATGACTGACGTACATGACTGACCTTTCAATGACAATATAATAATATAATATAAATATTTAACCAAATATTAGAATCCAACAAAAAACATAGAATTCAAAACAACAGCATCGTAAACTATGTATATATAGTATGCAGTATACAAAGTTACATTATATATGTATATGTAATCAACTCATATACATATATACGATACGATATATATATTTGACTATATAACATACATATATGTATGTTTGAATGATTGCGTGATTGTGTGATCTTGGATGATATGCTTTTATTATGTTGTATAATTAATTAGTTGCTTTTGTTGTTTCATTTTATTTCTGTGTCTAATTTCACTAAATCAGTATATTAACTAAACTTAATTGCCGGTTCCGTTTGACTCCCTTTTTTGTTGTTGTTCAATCCGGCGGGTGGAGCTGAGTTTGGAAACTCAACCAACATATTTTTCGGTAACCGCCGCAGATAGATGATCGATCGGAAGAAGTTTGGTCGACGATCGTCCGGTTGGTAGCCGACCATAAGGCTGTCCTTCTGCACCATGCGTCCCTTGATGATGTGACACATCTAAACGAAGGTTAAAGTTAAGTCACATCTAGATATTGCCTGTGTTCTTGTACCTTGTCCAGTTCTTGTTCCTTTCGGCTGTCGTGGGGAACGCCTTTCAAGCGCTTCGGTATGTACCCGGATGCAATTGTGTGCAATTGTAATGGTATGCATGTTGTGTGTGTGTGCTTTTTACGTAGGTGTTACTTTCATATGCTTCATGCTCGGCTCTCGTGTATCTGTGAGAGATTTTTATGGTATATCTGGATATGGATATCTTTTACTTGTTATTCTAGCTCTTTTCTACCCTAGCTTTAGACATACGGCCTTTACAACTCTGCTCTCATGCATTTGAAATCTGGCCACAATGTGTGGCGGAATTAGTGGAATTAGTTGATAAACCGCGTATTCTTTGCAGAGCATTCAATACTTTACATAGAGGCTTTATATGAAGGCAAAAAATATAAAAATGATCTTTAATTTTATAGTCACTTTTGTTTCTATCTCCCTGCTGATGTAAAGAAGGGAAATAAGAAAGTTCGTATACAATAAACTCCATGAAAGCAATTTTACCTATTGTCTTATTGTTTCAGCGTTGTGCTGACCGACTGTAGTTACTTTCCGCATCTCCTTCTATTTCGTGCACTGCCATCAGCGTGTTTTCGTCGTCGTGTTCTTTTTGATGACGACGAACGTTGTTGTTGCCTTCAGTGAAAAAAGCTCAAACCCTAAAAGAGTTTTTCATCTTCTCTCCTGCTCTGGCTGATGCTGCGCTGATGTCGTATAAGTCTTTAAATTAGAACCCAAAATTGTATGTTACACCATCGCTTCAGTGCTGCTTCACTGAGACGGAGGTCTTTGGTAGCAGCCTGGATGTTGAGGACATTGTTCGGATGAACTTAGAGAAAAATGTCCAGCGTGTAGTAGTAGCTGTGTTGAATAAAATATGTAGTCTTATTCCGAGCAATATTCAAGATTTGTTTATTCTCAGCCACTGACTTGCAAGACTACAGTATAGCTACATATAGTATATTCCGAGGCACCAATGCTTCCTGCACTCTGTTGCACTCTATGCACCTACAAGAAGACGTTGACGCAGTCGGGTTCCATTATTAGATAGAAGCGATCCGATTGCTCATGTGTGCGACGCACTTGATAACGTGCCAAGTCCATCAGTCGGTCCTGCTGCTTCTCGAAGCCCTCGGTGCCCTTGGAGCGCCACTGCAGCCACAGCTTGAAGATGTCGTTGTGACGACCGCACTGAATGACCTTGTTGCCGGTATCATAGCTCATGTCATATCATGGAAGGAGGACGAGGAGTACAAGCTGCATGTGGTCGAAGTCCTAACGCCCAAAACTCGTATGCGGCAACCATTCACGGATCTGTCGGTGCCAATAGTGGGTGCTCTCGCACCACGGCGAAGAGCAGAGCGAGTTCTGTGCAATTGCGGAGACGATCAGCTGGCCAAGTGTCACAATCTGTCTGTCACAAAGCTGAAGAAGTTCGAACTGAAAGAGTTGAATATCGAATGCAGCTTGGAAAATATCCACATCGTAGTGCTTTTGTTACATAGAGTCTAAAGTGTTCTCTATTGTCATCCAACTCGCCAATGTATGAATTTGGCCGATGTTTCGATGCACTTCTTCAGTGATTTTCAATTTGGCGTTCGGTGTAATGGGCGTTCCTAGGCAATCGGTTGCTGTTCTACTGCATTGTAATAATGTTGAATGTACCGTACTTCAAGTGTGCAGTCATACATCAGGTGGCTATGTTGCCTGTGGAAGTCGGTGGAAGGAAGAAAGGGACATTTAGAACTTCTATTACTCTAATCCAGGATCGGTTAAATGAAACCTAATAAACATGATGAAGCTATTATCTTATGTTCAGTACTTAACAAGCTTGAATATTAATATATGTATGTATGTTTAAAACAAAACTTGGCAAATTAGTTACGTAGTAAATTAGTATCCACGATGAATTTTATATTCACAACAACAGTGACAGCAACGGAAACAAAATATGAAGCTCAACGCCAACAGAAGCAATAGTGTTTGCAGTCCCGACTTCTACTGTTTCATTTATTTCATTAACGTGGCAACATTTGTGAAAACATCAGAAACATGATGTAGCTTTTTCAATATAAGTCAAAATATATTTTCAAATATACATACGTCTATTCGAATAAGATTTCTCACAAAATTGTTCGCCGACAAAATTTTGCTGTGCTTTGAATAGATATATTTTTTAACCAATTGTACACAAAAATTATGGATTGTTCCGGTTGCCCTCGCAAAATAAGCCCCAGGACTGCTCCGTTCGGCGGATTTATGTGCAGCAACGACCATCTTCAATGTTATTTATGCGACGAACGTTCTCACGGAATTTGCGTGCTGTGCTTCACTGTGACTGGCTTTATGAAAATGGATTTGTGCGATACGATCCCGGAAGACGAAGCCAGTATGCCGTACTCAGGTTGGGGCACGGCCAGCACTTGTTCCAGCGTAGATTTTGGGAGCATCCACCAGAGAGAGAGAACCAGCTACATCGTCACCGACAACAATTGCTGTAGAAATAGAGTGTGTGAAGTGCAAGAAACGCAAATCGGTTGCCAGACGCTGAATGACACTCAACTGCTCCTGGCCAGGACTCGTGGCGCAGTTCCAAAAGCGAGTGATGTTAAAATTCTGCGGTTGCCACTAGAGTGCCCGCACTGCACCAATTGGACCTTCGTGTCGGATTTCAACAAGCACATGGCGATTGATCATCCCACTCTTCTGAGGGTGAAGATTTGGCCGCGCCAGTACAAGAAATTCTTCCTGGACCCGCGCAAGTCGTGCGTCGGCCGCAACACCACCAATCTTTTGTTTTTGTTAGGCGGCAAGATCACCGACCTGGGTAGCAGCGAGTTCAAGGACTTTTTGCCGATGGTCCTCATGAGCACCCGTGTGCCGATGGTTAACAATGCAGACGGCGACGGCAGTGGTTTCTTGATGATCTGGCTGACTGGCATCGTGCCCGAGGGGATGACGATGTATGCCAGCTTGACGGTGCGACTCCAATCGGAGCAAGATCCCATCTTCGGCATGGGGCACTCACTAGAGATATACTCTATCCGCGAATCGCAGGCCGCGATGGATGTGTTCAGGAGCGGGCAGAGGATGTTGCTGTCCCAAAAGGACGTAGAACTTCTGACTCCAGAGGGAAAAAACACGCTGGAGCTGCAGCTGGTGGTACAATAACGACTGTTTTTTCAAATAACCCTCCAAATGTAAGTCACACAACGGGACAATCTAAGATGAGCGAAAGACCGCGATAGACACTACAAAATTCAAAAATGGAAATATAAATGTATTTTTGATGATTTTATTTTGTGCATTTTATTGACTCGTATATACAATGTAATATATATTTTTATAAAAGAATTAGAAAGAAGAAATTCAGTATGTTTCATTGTAGAGTGCAGGTATTCATATTGTGTGTGTTGATGTGTTTCTGTGTTTACAGTGGAGGCCTTAATTTGTTTTTACATTTCATCTCTTTAATCAAAACACACATCCTCAACACATTCTGGATAGCATAGCAAGTCCAATGCGATGGGTAACGATTGTGTTTCCGTCTTTTCTGAACTTCTACATCCCCACAAATCCATAACCACACCCCACGGTAACCTTCTATATGCAGAGTTGGGAAGTCTAGTTTACCAAATCCGGAATACAAGTAATACTAGGCTAAAATTAAACGTATAACTAAGGTTAATATAAAATTAAAATGTTCTTATGTTAAAATGTTATTTTGTATATTGTATCATGTTATAAGTCAAAGCTTACGGTGTAATTTGTTGTAATTGTTCAAATAAATAAATAAACACATCATTTTAATTCAGCTTTTGAATTTCATACTTACACATTGACAAAAATTGTTTTTGTATCTGTTTCATTTAATTTCTCTTAATAATAATAGCAATTTTATCTTTAAGTAAATCTCTTTTAATAACTCGTGATGAACATATTACAGAAATATGATAACAAAATATTAAAATAAGTTAAAATTTCACAATAAAATAACAATACAATTGTACAATTATAATTAATTAACAATGGACATAACTTACATTTAAAGTAAGGGGAAAATCTTTAATTAAATTTATAAAATATAAGTTAGAGAAGTTTCAGATAACTAAAATATGTTCTAAAATGAACAGTATTTAAACTGAATTAGTTTAGTTTGGTTATTTTGGATGATTTTTAAAGAAGGAGCATATATTCTGTTAAAAATTGCAATATTAAAGGATTGCCTTAAATAGAAATCACACTTCTATTTCTATATTTAAATTATAATACAATAGCATTAACATGGTATCTAAATGATGCCTGATTTTCGATTATATGCATGAAATAATCCAACAACAAGTAATCCATTTATAGAGACAATTAATATTGAACTAGTTTTGGCTTTTTTATTAATGCTAGTGATTTCAGTGATTGGAACTTATGACGGTTTCCTGTTTCGGACTCTTGGTGGTGAGTTTTACATTTTGCTAAAGATTCATCATTCATCGTTTCATAATCTGAGCAGTACCGTTATGACTGACGTACATGACTGACCTTTCAATGACAATATAATAATATAATATAAATATTAAACCAAATATTAGAATCCAACAAAAAACATAGAATTCAAAACAACAGCATCGTAAACTATGTATATATAGTATGCAGTAAACAAAGGTACATTATATATGTATATGTAATCAACTCATATACATATATACGATACGATATATATATTTGACTATATAACATACATATATGTATGTTTGAATGATTGCGTGATTGTGTGATCTTGGATGATATGCTTTTATTATGTTGTATAATTAATTAGTTGCTTTTGTTGTTTCATTTTATTTCTGTGTCTGATTTCACTAAATCAGTATATTAACTAAACTTAATTGCCGGTTCCGTCTTGACTCCCTTTTTTGTTGTTGTTCAATCCGGCGGGTGGAGCTGGAGCTGAGTTTGGAAATTCAACCAACTTCAACCTTCTGCAATCTGCCATTAAATGTTCTACCAATGAATACTCTTTTACTTAATGTTTCTGATCCTGAATCCTTTACAAATCATCGCCTAAGCGATGGATCTCATCGAGCATGAAGTCCACATCTTTTTCGGTAACCGCCGCAGATAGATGATCGATCGGAAGAAGTTTGGTCGACGATCGTCCGGTTGGTAGCCGACCATAAGGCTGTCCTTCTGCACCATGCGTCCCTTGATGATGTGACACATCTAAACGAAGGTTAAAGTTAAGTCACATCTAGATATTGCCTGTGTTCTTGTACCTTGTCCAGTTCTTGTTCCTTTCGGCTGTCGTGGGGAACGCCTTTCAAGCGCTTCGGTATGTACCCGGATGCAATTGTGTGCAATTGTAATGGTATGCATGTTGTGTGTGTGTGCTTTTTACGTAGGTGTTACTTTCATATGCTTCATGCTCGGCTCTCGTGTATCTGTGAGAGATTTTTATGGTATATCTGGATATGGATATCTTTTACTTGTTATTCTAGCTCTTTTCTACCCTAGCTTTAGACATACGGCCTTTACAACTCTGCTCTCATGCATTTGAAATCTGGCCACAATGTGTGGCGGAATTAGTGGAATTAGTTGATAAACCGCGTATTCTTTGCAGAGCATTCAATACTTTACATAGAGGCTTTATATGAAGGCAAAAAATATAAAAATGATCTTTAATTTTATAGTCACTTTTGTTTCTATCTCCCTGCTGATGTAAAGAAGGGAAATAAGAAAGTTCGTATACAATAAACTCCATGAAAGCAATTTTACCTATTGTCTTATTGTTTCAGCGTTGTGCTGACCGACTGTAGTTACTTTCCGCATCTCCTTCTATTTCGTGCACTGCCATCAGCGTGTTTTCGTCGTCGTGTTCTTTTTGATGACGACGAACGTTGTTGTTGCCTTCAGTGAAAAAAGCTCAAACCCTAAAAGAGTTTTTCATCTTCTCTCCTGCTCTGGCTGATGCTGCGCTGATGTCGTATAAGTCTTTAAATTAGAACCCAAAATTGTATGTTACACCATCGCTTCAGTGCTGCTTCACTGAGACGGAGGTCTTTGGTAGCAGCCTGGATGTTGAGGACATTGTTCGGATGAACTTAGAGAAAAATGTCCAGCGTGTAGTAGTAGCTCTGTTGAATAAAATATATAGTCTTATTCCGAGCAATATTCAAGATTTGTTTAGTCTCAGCCACTGACTTGCAAGACTACAGTATAGTTAAATATAGTATATTCCGAGGCACCAATGCTTCCTGCACTCTGTTGCACTCTATGCACCTACAAGGAGACGTTGACGCACTCGGGTTCCATTATTAGATAGAAGCGATCCGATTGCTCATGTATGCGACGCACTTGATAACGTGCCAAGTCCATCAGTCGGTCCTGCTGCTTCTCGAAGCCCTCGGTGCGCTTGGAGCGCCACTGCAGCCACAGCTTGAAGATGTCGTTGTGACGACTGCACTGAATGACCTTGTTGCCGGTATCATAGCTCATGTCATATCATGGAAGGAGGACGAGGAGTGCAAGCTGCATGTGGTCGAAGCCCTAACGACCAAAACTCGTATGCGGCAACCATTCACGGATCTGTCGGTGCCAATAGTGGGTGCTCTCGCACCACGGCGAAGAGCAGAGCGAGTTCTGTGCAATTGCGGAGACGATCAGCTGGCCAAGTGTCACAATCTGTCTGTCACAAAGCTGAAGAAGTTCGAACTGAAAGAGTTGAATATCGAATGCAGCTTGGAAAATATCCACTTCGTAGTGCTTTTGTTACACAGAGTCTAAAGTGTTCTCTATTGTCATCCAACTCGCAAATGTATGAATTTGGCCGATGTTTCGATGCACTTCTTCAGTGATTTTCAATTTGGCGTTCGGTGTAATGGGCGTTCCTAGGCAATCGGTTGCTGCTCTACTGCATTGTAATAATGTTGAATGTACCGTACTTCAAGTGTGCAGTCATACATCAGGTGGCTATGTTGCCGGTGGAAGTCGGCGGAAGGAAGAAAGGGGACATTTAGAACTTCTATTACTCTAATCCAGGATCGGTTAAGCGCACTCGTGTTGAATGAAACCCAATAAATATGATGAAGCTATTATCTTATGTTCAGTACTTAACAAGCTTGAATATTAATATATGTATGTATGTTTAAAACAAAACATGGTAAATTAGTTACGTAGTAAATTAGTATCCACGATGAATTTTATATTCACAACAACAGTGACAGCAACGGAAACAAAATATGAAGCTCAACGCCAACAGAAGCAATAGTGTTTGCAGTCCCGACTTCTACTGTTTCATTTATTTCATTAACGTGGCAACATTTGTGAAAACATCAGAAACATGATGTAGCTTTTTCTATATACGTCAAAATATATTTTCAAATATACATACGTCTATTCGAATAAGATTTCTTATAAAATTGTTCGCCGACAAAATTTTGCTGTGCTTTGAATACATATATTTTTTAACCAATTGTACACAAAAATTATGGATTGTTCCGGTTGCCCTCGCAAAATAAGCCCCAGGACTGCTCCGTTCGGCGGATTTATGTGCAGCAACGACCATCTTCAATGTTATTTATGCGACGAACGTTCTCACGGAATTTGCGTGCTGTGCTTCACTGTGACTGGCTTTATGAAAATGGATTTGTGCGATACGATCTCGGAAGACGAAGCCAGTATGCCGTACTCAGGTTGGGGCACGGCCAGCACTTGTTCCAGCGTAGATTTTGGGAGCATCCACCAGAGAGAGAGAACCAGCTACATCGTCACCGACAACAATTGCTGTAGAACAAGAGTGTGTGAAGTGCAAGAAACGCAAATCGGTTGCCAGACGCTGAATGACACTCAACTGCTCCTGGCCAGGACTCGTGGCGCAGTTCCAAAAGCGAGTGATGTTAAAATTCTGCGGTTGCCACTAGAGTGCCCGCACTGCACCAATTGGACCTTCGTGTCGGATTTCAACAAGCACATGGCGATTGATCATCCCACTCTTCTGAGGGTGAAGATTTGGCCGCGCCAGTACAAGAAATTCTTCCTGGACCCGCGCAAGTCGTGCGTCGGCCGCAACACCACCAATCTTTTGTTTTTGTTAGGCGGCAAGATCACCGACCTGGGTAGCAGCGAGTTCAAGGACTTTTTGCCGATGGTCCTCATGAGCACCCGTGTGCCGATGGTTAACAATGCAGACGGCGACGGCAGTGGTTTCTTGATGATCTGGCTGACTGGCATCGTGCCCGAGGGGATGACGATGTATGCCAGCTTGACGGTGCGACTCCAATCGGAGCAAGATCCCATCTTCGGCATGGGGCACTCACTAGAGATATACTCTATCCGCGAATCGCAGGCCGCGATGGATGTGTTCAGGAGCGGGCAGAGGATGTTGCTGTCCCAAAAGGACGTAGAACTTCTGACTCCAGAGGGAAAAAACACGCTGGAGCTGCAGCTGGTGGTACAATAACGACTGTTTTTTCAAATAACCCTCCAAATGTAAGTCACACAACGGGACAATCTAAGATGAGCGAAAGACCGCGATAGACACTACAAAATTCAAGCATGGAAATATAAATGTATTTTTGATGATTTTATTTTGTGCATTTTATTGACCCGTATATACAATGTAACATATATTTTTATAAAATAATTAAAACGATACATTTTATTCGATCTGCATTATCATTGAGTGGCTTCTGGGGCTGTATAGGATGTCATTCGCATCATGTGCGAGCTCGAGAAGATTGGTCCGAAGGTGGCTCTAGCCGAAAACCCACACCAAACAGTAGTGATACGAAGGTAAGTTGGTTTCTTGTATTATATTTTATTATAGAGCATGTGCTCATGTTTTTTTGCAATTTTTATTTATATTATACATAGTATGTTTATTGTATATATATGAATATATTACTCTGATTTAGTATAGTCTCTAAATGCGTTTGTTTTCAGCTCCGTTCCTATTTATGCATAAGTTCAATACTTTTCAATATTCAATATTTTTAACATAACACATTAAGTAATACCATTCATTTAATATTTTATCATTATTTTAGTACATAGTGTGATAATCGGTGTTTTTGTTTCTTTCTTTTTGTATCTTCGATTTTGTTGACGATTAAATTAATCACTAATTTATATCGAAAAGAAACTAAAGGGTGGGCCATCGCATGATTTCTTTTTGAATTATTTAATTCAGTTTAAATTAATTATTTAATTATTTTAAAATTAGTTATTTAATTCAAAAAGATACAATTCGATGGCCCAGCGTAAATCTGTGTATGTGTGTAGATATAATCATGCGTATGTGTAGTCATATTTATGTATGTATATATAATCATAACAACAATAACGAGCATAGACTGTGTGGTATATATATGATCATATCGCAAGTGTGTGTATGTGTAAATGACTTCAATTTTAATTGACACAATTCTTCGATTTTTCCATGAAATAATTGATATTAAATATAAAACCAATTGTGATAAAAACTGAATTATAGTTTTTCCTATACATAATCGCATATATACGATAAACATACTAAATTATAAAATTAAGCAACTTAATTGGAAGTTAAGAATTGAATTGAAAAACTTTCCGCATACGAATTAATATCTTAATTAATTTCAATTGACTGAGTGATTACTTAATAAAATTATGCTGCATATTGTTTTATATACATATATGTATATAGTATTAACCAATTCGTCCTCTTGATTTAAAACGAGTTAACAAGCGTAGGTATTTTCATTTAGGTACATTTGTAAGCATGCAAGGGTTAAACATTCGTATGATCTTCTCTGATATCCTTCGTGAAGCATGAGTAAAGATAATGGAAAGAGACTGTCAAGAAACAATTGATAAAAAATGGCAAGCTTCTTTGTACACTCTTATAAAGGCAGGGTCGCCCTTCATAGGTCACTCGGGTCATTAAGCCACTTTCGATGAAGTCACTTTTTGTGAAGACCCTATCTATGAAGGTCTTGAATATTTCTATCATATTACAAGCCACCTAGACTGCAAACATTATACGATTATGAAGCTTCTGTTAAAATAATTGCTCTAAATGAGTAAAAATAATATACCCCGAACATCAAGATTTAAGAATACTCTTATGTTGTGTGTACATTAAATGAGAATTTGTTAATCAAAATTCTAAGAAAATAAATTTGCATCATATAAGAATTTTAATCTTCTATTTTAGCAAGTTTTTTCAAGAGTTTTAATTGGTGAATTTTTTAGTATGCTTCATTGTAAGTGCAGGTATTCATATCGTGTGTGTTGATGTCTTCTGTGTTTACAGTTTACAGAGGCGTTTACAATTGGAACATTTAATTTGTTTTTACATTTCATCTCTTTAATCAAAACACACATAATTTTAATACAGCTTTTGACTTTCATACTTACACATTGACAAGTATTTTTGAAAAATTGTTTTTGTATCTCTTTCATTTAATTTCTCTTAATGATAATAATAGCAATTTTCTCTTTAAGTACATCTCTTTTAATAACTCGTGATAAACATTTTACAGAAATATAATAACAAAATATTAAAATACGTTTAAATTTCACAATAAAATAACAATATTATTTTACAATTATAATTAATTAACAATGGACATAAGTTACATTTAAAGTAAGGGGAAAATCTTTAATTAAAATTATAAAATACAAGTTTTAGATAACTTAGATCTTAGGTAGATTTTATATTAGAAGAAGATATATAGAAGATATATTAGAAATATAATAACAAAATATTAAAATACGTTTAAATGTCACAATAAAATAACAATATTATTTTACAATTATAATTAATTAACAATGGACATAAGTTACATTTAAAGTAAGGGGAAAATCTTTAATTAAAATTATAAAATACAAGTTTTAGATAACTAAAATATGTTCTACAATTAACACCATTTAAATTGAATTGAATTTAGTTTGGTTATTTTGGATGATTTTTAAAGAAGGAGAATATATTCTGTTAAAAATTTCAATATTAAAAGATTGCCTTAAATAGAAATCACACTTCTATTTCTATATTTAAATTTTAATACAATAACATTAACATGATATCTAAATTATGCCTGATTTTCGATTATATGGATAAAATAATCCAACAACAAGTAATCCATTTATAGAGACAATTAACATTGAACTAGTTTTGGCTTTTTTATTAATGCTAGTGATTTTAGTGATTTGAACTTATGACGGTTTCCTGTTTTGGACTCTTGGTTGTGAGTTTTACGTTTTGCTAAAGATTCATCGTTTAATAATCTGAGCAGTACCGTTATGACTGACGTACATGACTGAACTTTCAAATACAACATAATTGACTACTAGGTAAACGTGTCTGTATTTGTGTATGTATGTCTTTAGGTACTAAATATGTGTAATATTCGCTAATAAATATTTGCTATACGTATACATATATACTATATAAATTGTTAGAATCCAACAAAAAACATAGAATTCAAAACAACAGCATCGTAAACTATATATAGTATGCAGTAAGCAAAGGTACATTATATATGTATATGTATATGTAATTAACTCATATACATATATACGGTACGATATATATATATTTGACTATATACGAGTAATATACATATATGTATGAATGATTGCGTGATTGTGTGATCTTGGATGATATGCTTTTACCTTAGCGATACTTCTTGGTTGTATAATTAATTAGTTGCTTTTGTTGTTTCATTTTATTTCTGTTTCCAATTTCACTAAATCAGCATATTAACTAAACTTAATCGTCGGTTCCCTTTTGACTGCCTTTTTTGTTGTTGTTCAATTCGATGGGTGGAGCTGGAGTTGAGTTTGGAAACTCAACCAACTTCAACCTTCTGCAATCTGCCATTAAATGTTCTACCAATGAATACTCTGTTACTTAATGTTTCTGATCCTGAATCATTTACAAATCATCGCCTAAGCGATGGATCTCATCGAGCATGAAGTCCACATCTTTTTCGGTAACCGCCGCAGATGAGATGATCGATCGGAAGAAGTTTGGTCGACGATCGTCCGGTTGGTAGCCGACCATAAGGCTGCCCTTCTGCATCATGCGTCCCTTGATGATGGGGCACATCTAAACGGAGGTTAAAGTTAAGTCACATCTAGATATTGCCTGTGTTCTTGTACCTTGCCCAGTTCTTGTTCCTTTCGGCTGTCGTGGGGAACACCTCTCAAGCGCTTCGGTATGTACCAGAAGGAGACGTTGACGCACTCGGGTTCCATTATTAGATAGAAGCGATCCGATTGCTCACGTATGCGACGCACTTGATAACGTGCCAAGTCCATCAGTCGGTCCTGCTGCTTCTCGAAGCCCTCGGTGCCCTTGGAGCGCCACTGCAGCCACAGCTTGAAGATGTCGTTGTGACGACCGCACTGAATGACCTTGTCGCCGGTATCATAGCTGATGTCATACTGTTTGTCCGTCATAAACAAATACTCGGCTGACATCTGATTGCAACTGATCAACAAACCCTGCGTTAAAGGAAAAAGGAGAGAAAAAAGAAGGTGAGAAGAACAACGGAGATAAAACAAAAGTGGTTGTGAAAAAGAGATGCGGGTGGATGTTGAGTGGATGGTTGGAGGGCATGTCATCGTTTGCCTTGGATAGATTTTGTGCTGTTAGGGGGCCATGGGGCGGGGGAGGCTAGCAGCTTGTCTAGTTTCACACGCTCGATGCGATTTTCATGTTGATAAAAATAAGGTTGTTGATATCGTTTCGCCCCAAGAATTACACTAATTTTAATGCTAAAAGCTTGTCTGCTTTAAAAACTTTAAACATTTTACTATTTTGGTTGATAATATTTGAATGAAACTTTAAAAACTCCTAAAATCTCCCTTCCGCAAAGAAGAACAGAAGTTTTTCTTTCGTTCCCCCAGATGATCCCCGACCAGGGGTGGTTGGTCTTCGAAGAGCAATAAGTCAGTCGGAATTTTAATTAAAATTCTTTAAGCTACATACAAGTACAACAACACTGCAACAACTGTGACCAATGATGATGGCAACATATTGCAGAATACGTCGAGTCAGTCAAGGTTTTTAAGGTTGGCAATCCGAAGGGCAGCCGTTTTCAGGGGGTAGAAAAATATTTGAAATATATACAGACAGAATGATGTGGATATTGAGTACGAGAACTCTTTAAAAATAGGGTTGCCATGTTTTTATCCATTCTGTGCTCTATACTCTTTTCGTAACCTTTAACCTCTAGATGCTTGAAGTAAGAGATACAAAGAATATCATTTATAGATCATAGAGCGTTTCAAAGCAAAAGCTTCTTCACCGTTTATGTTAAAGTGAGCGTATCGGCTCGATCGATTTGACCTGATCATGGAAATTTCAAGGTGCGCTTAATTCCATTCTAAATCGAATTCAGAAAAATATATTATATGTAGATATGCCCAAGAAAGATTTCGAGCAGATGTCGAATGGATTTCGTATGAAGAAGATTTCGCTGTACGTGTAGTCAATTTTATGATACATGGCAACTCTGCACAGCTTTCATGTTCATCTGAATTTAATTTTTTTTCTTTGTAGCGTCAATGTAAGCAATGCCTGGTACATATGTATATATAATATAAAATAAAATAACATTGAACTCAACAATGAAATTCCAGTAACAAAAGAATTTCAGCTATTGTCGTGTTTGTTGTTGTTGTGAGTTGAATGAATTTCGAAAGTGGGCGGAGTTGAAGTGAAAGTGATGTAAGGTGGTTTTTTTTTTTTGTTGTGTTAAATTAAAAAAAGAGCAAACCTTAAATTAAAATTTTACCATAAAAAAATACACAGATTTGAATCAGCTGGTGATTCAGACAGACTTTTGAAACGGAAAAGACGAACTTCTGGCAACCCGGAAATTTAATAAATTTCAATGCAGATATGTTAGTTTTAACTTCGAACTTACGTCTTCTTTAAAGTGTATCGTGGAGCACTGCAAAAGGGCGCCCATCAATTTATGTGGATTCCAGGTGACTGAATCAGCGCTGAAAGCAGGGCAAATACAAGAAAATTGATTAAGGTAATTAGAATAAATATCAAAATTATTGCGTATTAATAAAAATCATAGAAATTCTGGATGCGCATTTCAAGCAAAACAAAGAATATTGCATACAATTGAGCTTGAAACTAATATATTGGAATATCACTTCTATAAAAGATGCGCAGCTGCTGAATCAACCTGTGATATTGAGAACCGTTAGTCGCTTGGTACACTCATGGTTCGAAAATAGATGAAGGAACATGCTCCGGTGCATGTGTGGCCAACAATGTAACCTGTCCTAGAAAACGTCTGGTTTGAGGGTTCTTTCGAGGGTTTAGTAAATCCCTTTCTGTGTGGGGAGGATGCTGCTGATCAAATACTGATTAGCATATCATATTTAATATCGTATATCTAAAGAATGACTATGATTTAGTCACTTTGGCGAATAGCAGACTCAGATTCAATTTAATTGAATACGAAAACAACAACAAATTAAAAACAATTAACACTAATTCAAATGCGTGCCATCCAATCGTGGTAAAAAAGCCCGCAAACATTTAATTGAATTCAAAACAGCTACGAGCGGCGGAGGGTTGTTCGGAGTGTAGCAGGAGTGCGATAGTTTGGAGGGTGTAGCTGTTAAACATCCCTGCGGGAGCTATTTATGGTTTTACTGTCACAAGGACGCACTGAGAACAGGGGGAATGAAGCGTTGGCATGTTGCTTCGATGTTATCTTCTTTGTTCAGCGAGACAAGAACGTAGCAATGACATATTCTGGACTTCAAATGCTTTGACATCCCGTTGGAAGGAATGATGGGTGACTGTAGGAAGGACGATCTAAGTACTAACGTTGTCGTCGTCATTCTCATTCTCATACTCATCATTATAATCATAATCGTCATCTTAATCTGTAGTTGCATATAGAAGTTAAGTAGAGTAAAAGAATACTATGAAGAAGCTAGAAAACAAACTCCTCAGCTTTAATAAATGGGCGTGATCAGCCTGAGCTAGAGTCAACATGCTGATTGCTTTTGAGTATACTTGTTTACAATAATTTATCGTCCTCAACCCGGCTCAGGTGTGCATTGACAGCACTTCATGCCGAAAGGATTAAATTTCGAAAATATTCTTAAACGCACTTTATACGAGTATGCATAGAAGTGCATTTGAAAGCGATTACGAAGTAAAACGTAAACACAAATAAACTGGGAGTCAAAAGTGCCTTCTGTAGACCACCTCCGCCTGCTACAGACTGTTCACCCCGTGGACTCAGTCTATAGGGATGATGGTAGCTTAAAAAGTGAGGGTTGTAGCGCTTGTGAGTTGGGCGAATTCGAGGAATTTTTATATTAAAGACATGCAAAGTTCTGAAATGAGACTGTTTCGAGAAAACAACAACCGACGCTGTCGAAATCACTGTAAAATGCAATCGCCAAATACTTTTAAAAGCTTCTGCATTTCTAAAGAACTGAATCGCAGTGGAGACTTAGTTGGGATTAAGCTAAAACCACTTTGTACAGCGACAGACAGACCGACGAGCATTTATTGACAGCTTGTGGTCTTGCCTCTGACATCAAGTTGAGGTCCTGTAAAGAACCGTATTTGCTTTAAGCACTTCGCAATTGATTACCATATCCATCAAGAGTTGGCGACAAGTAAGTACATTGAACTGAAGGTTATAAATGTGTCGCTTTCGCAGGACTCACGCTAATCTTGTGTCATTTGTTTCACTTACTTTAATACAATGCAAATGAAAATCTTCGATATGCACAACAGAGCCAGCTGACAACAACAGCTGAACCGAGCGCTGCTTTTGTGGTTTAGTGATGGGAGGATGAAGTTTTGCTTTTAATTGATGCCTCCACGTCGACGTCTTTCGCTATTGGCATCAAGTGAATAATTAATTGAGTATTTGGCAGTCTCGAGGTTTAAAGAAGCACACTTGATTAATGGCTTTACTTTTTCAATTTAAAGAGAAGCTTCTTTCAGAAAAAAGTCTATGAAGTGAAAGTTTATGGTGGCGAAAAATTAAATTAAATGACGTGCGAGTTATTTTGGCTACGAAAGAAGAAAGTTAAACGTTCAGCTAAGTTTTAAATACATTTCTTTAATCTTTACAGTGAGCTCCACAAAAAAGAACCTTCGACGAACTATTCTCTTGCAGCTCTCCATCTTCCCTCCCCCTACTTCCTCACCCAGAATTTGTGGAACAATTATTTGCAGCTGCGACATAATTTATGAAGCTGCAAATTATTTTGTACACCGCGTTGTTGACGCATATTAAAAACATACCCAGAGGCCACAACAGGGTGGTTTACTTCAACATAAAACAAATCTTGGTACTTACACACAATACTTATGTAATAGAAATAAGTACGAGTACAATAAGAAAGCAAAAAAAAATAAACTCACCGCTCAACTCCGGTGAATCTAGGATGTCTATATTTGCGGGACAACAGCAATCCACCACCCCAAGCAGCCTGAAAATATGCAGCAAGGATAACTTTCAATAACATGGTGGACACGATGTGCAAAATACACTTTCAATGCATAACATTTCCTTATTAAATTCTTATTACTAAGCATTTGAATGAGTTTTAAATTAAAACTTATAGTATATCTTCGCAATAAACAGTCGCAGCAAATATATTCTGCGATTATTTGTAAATTTTAGACAACAACAATTAAGTGATAGTAAATTCATTGCTAAAAATAAGAGAACATTCTGAAATGCATCTCTGGGTTGCGAACTGTCAAAATAAATGAACGGAATTTTAAACTCACATCAATGTGCATCCAGCAGTTGTACTTCTGGCAGATGTCCGCCACCTCATTTAGATCATCGAACGCGCCCAACACCGTAGTGCCTGCGGTGGCATTCACGAAGAACGGGACATGACCCTTGGCCTTGCGTTCCACTATAAGACGCTCCAACTCGGAGGTGATCATTTTGCCGTGCTCATCGGAGGCCACCATCACGCAGTTGTCAGTGCCCAGGCCGCACACCGAAGCGCAGGACTTCACCGAGTAGTGGCACTGGTCGGAGGTGAACATCACCAGTTGGCCGGGCAGAGCGGCGATTCCGCGTTCCTTGTAGTCGGGGAACATTTTGTGCCGCGCCGCCAGGAATGCATACAAGTTGGAGATGGAGCCGCCTGGGGCCAAAATGGAATCGCCACCATGCCATCCGATGATCTCTCGCATCTTGGTGAGCACAACGTTCTCCATGAGAATGAAGACGGGCGCGATCTCGTATGTGAACATGTTGGTGTTGGCGGTTGCAGTCAACCATTCGCCGGCCATGGAGATGAGGTCCAGTCCGTTCGAGAGCTGATTGAAGAAGTGAGGATGTCCTGTGAAGAGGAAAGTGTGCATAATGAAATACGGAAACAATTTCACGTTACAGAAGATGAGACGACCACGAAAGTCTGCATCATGTGCATATTTCCGGTCCAGCATCAAACGATTACTTTATTGAAAAAACGAAATGGTGCGTAATAATTTGGGCCAAGGATTTTCTTATCCATCATAGTTGATTGAAATAAAAAATGTTTTTGCTGTTGGTTTTCTGTTTTTCGCTTCCCTCATTCCCTGGTTGCTCGACGCTGTTCTTAGGGATGAACCGAATGGAACGGATCAGGCGGTGATGGGCGATTACTTGCGCCTGTCTATCACAGCAGCACGATTGCAAGGCGGAGTGGCTGTAATTATTTTGAGCACCGAAGAAGGATAAGCGACAGGTTCTAAGCTGACAGCAGATGTGCGCATTCCAATCCAAGGCACATTCTTGATATTACAGCTCTCAGTAGCTGCCTAAAAGCAGGCTACAATTTCTGTCAAGTGCTGCTGTGAACTCGTCCGTCCGAGGAGGGCAAAGAGTGGAAGTAATTTGAATGAACTGAAACAAAGAGTTCCTCCAGACGCAGCATGAGGGACGCAATACGCGTGCACGCATCAGTGGAGCTGTTGTTGGTGGCTACAATGCAAGCGCAGGAGACGGACAGCCTGGTGCTCAGAAGGATGCACATGTTACATCCGGTCTTGGCGATTTATTTACAAATGAAATACTACAAACTACTGGATTTTAGGACATCTTAAGGATGTTTTTCTCAATAAATTTAGAAACAAATTATGACCAGTCTTTGGGCGATTGGCCGCCCTATCCGCCTCACCCCCCCCCCCCAACCATGATTAAGGTGGATATAAATTGCTCCTTTATTGAAGCTAATTGCTGTTGCTTCACTTGTTGTGCTGCTTCGACAAACGAAAAATCACGTGACTGCCAAACAATGTGTCTGCTGTAAATAACAAATAAATTCGCAAACAAACAAAAACACAGGGGAGCATTTTGAGCACTCAAGACAGGATGACTACAATAACAATAACAACGAACAAGGAACATAACTGAACTGAGTCCAACTAAACAACCAACCCTTCTGCTGCCGCGCCTGCTGTCAGCTCGCATCTTGGGTGCTATAAGTCGTGTGATTAAAAACCCATCGCTGCGAGCCATGAGCCCGATGACTAGCCTGCACACAGCCGGTCCGCCACAAAAGGAAATCCTCTGGAAGCGCAGGGAATTCCCAGAGTCGGCGAGGCATTTATTTCCATTTGTCTTGGCGGGATTTAAACACTCGCAAATTGAAATGTTGCTGCGCGCTCGCTGCTGGCATTTGACAGTAGCACAGATGAGCATTCGAGAGTGTAGATAAGTGAGTGTATGTGTGTGTGTGTTCTGGCCACCATCCCTGCCATCTTTTTCTTCTATTTACACGTACATTGGTAAGTCGCTGGGTTGGTGCGGCCCTTATTATTGTCTGAGCATTGAATCATTTCATTCGCATCAAAGGATCAGTGAGCAGCGAGTCAGAATATAACAACGGATTTTCATTAAAGCTCCCTTTTTATGGAGTCATCTGTAAGTGCGTGTGTGTGTGTGAGTGAGTGCCTATAAGTGTGGGTAGCTTGCTTGAAATATAAGTTTGCCAATATGTGGACTTGTGAGAGATTATAGATTATAAATGAGATTTTTATAGTCTTTGCGAAATAAGAAATTGCGAGCTCAAGTTTTATGTCACTGCTTAAAATGATGAGGTACCCTGAGATTACATAAAATTTTGTCAGTTTATAAGGGTTTATCAATTTATAAACTGATTATAAGAGCGATAAGAGCGAGTAAGTGAAAAAGAGAAGGCGATATAAAGAAACGTTTTCCAACGAAACTAACATCGAGTCTGTTTAAGTTGTTGTTTGCATTGGAGAACATTTGCTCTGAAGCTTTCTTGATTTTATGGCAAAGATCATGTTGAACTATAATAGATTCTTTAGTCTTGACGTCTTGAGTTCCGATCTCTCTTCAATGGTCGGAGAATATCTAAAATTAAAAATTATCACCAGTAGAGAGAAAAGGATTCAGCAATCACAAGCTAAACATTCATGCGCAGCGGGAGCCGTACTCACATCCTCAAAAGAAGTAGTAAAAGTAGGCGAACACGATATCTACTGCTCCATGGAGGGTCGCTTAAAAGTGCTAACCTAAAACCAATCACCACATTCAGGAATATTGAATCATTCAATCAACACGATTTCAGCGGTGTACAATTTATGCATTAAAAGATTTTGATGAGGAAATTCATTTCGTTTAATGTAACGATTTCCACTATAATTTAAAGACCTGTCTCTGGAACGTATGTGGCCAAAACGATGTGGAATGTAGACCAGCCACACAGCGTCAAAAATATTGCAATAGACTTTGCAATGACTTCTATTTCTCAACTCTTTCTAAGCATTTTTTGTATAAATCTAGTATAATCAGTTCACTCACTGGATTTAAGCACACTTGAGGTACTTCTTATCACCGGTTTGAATGTTTAACCAGGCACATCAACCAGGCACTCTGTCGTTATGTCGCGACGGCGCGTGATTCATAATCCGCAGAATTCACAACTCAACAGCAGAAATCAAATTTGTCCTTGCATATATTTGAATAAAATTACGAGCACCAGGCAGCAGCAGTGGCGAAGGACGAGGCGTGGTGCATATGTTCGACGACACTTAAAACGTGCTTAAATATTCTGCGGTCGCATTAGGGTTGTCATCGCTGGGCAACAATGGGCGCCCACCGCGCTCACAGCGATTCCCAGATACTCAATACTCAAACGAAAGATACACAAACAAGCTGTGCATCTAAGAAGATAACCACATTAGTCGATGCTATTTTATGGACCATTGAATCCGGTGACACCTTTCAGTTGCAGGCGTCGACAACAACAGAACAACAGAAGAGCTACACAAACTATGCTAACGAAAGAAAGGCTCTGATTTCGATTAGAAGAAATGGCGAAAGGGTGAATATTGGGTGAATTTTAAAAAGCAGACTTAGCTTCAGCTTTATGTACCTTTATGAGATCTCTGATCAATCATAACCGATGAGGGTTGCTTGCGACAGAGTCAAAAGTCAGCGCCAACCTACGACATTAGTTAAGAGTGCGGAGAAAGAAAGGACACGCGACGAGCACGACTGAAACTTTGAGTCTATTGAAAATTAAGCGCCTAGCTTCTTCACCCTCCGCCCCCCCCGTCTGCGTGGTGGACGTAATCTAATAAAGCACGTGACCGCAATTGTACTGGAGTATCGATAATAAGCGTGTTTATTTATTTTCGTACTCTGCTGGCGGAAGAGGCTCGAGTGAGCGGCTCGCGACGGAAGGCGGAAGCATGCGTTGTAACGGGAACTTGCCGCACTTCCGATCGTCCTATCTGCGGGGAGTTTGTCGTGCCGGAAATAACACTGCGGATGGATTCGAGGGGTGAGCGAAACTTTTAATGAAATCAATTGTGTTCTTTGCACTCTTGTGTGCTCCATTCAAGTCGAATTAAGACTTTGGATGTTCGCAGATTTCGCACAGAGTGTTTTGACAGGCGGCTTTGATTGATGGGAGCGAAGTAACTGAAATTTGGCTAAAAATACTTCAGTAAAAAAGCGCTTTAGATATGTGAAAAGAGAAAAACAGTGAATGATGGGTAGCCACAGGACTTTAAAACAGAAGGAGAAAGAGTCTTTTCACTCACCAGTTTTCACTTGATACTTTAGCGTGGTAGCGCAATCTTCAATCAGCTGCTGCAGAGTAACCGCCCGATCCGGTATTTCCAGGTCTAGAAGACGTTTCATTTCCTCCGGATGATGGAACTCCAGAACCTTCTCATTGCGATCGTTGGTGGCTTTGACAAAATCCAGTAGAACATCGATGATTTTCAGCAGAAACTCTCTGGTCTCGGCACCAGCGGTCACTGTGGTCGGCAGCAGATCTGAAGGGGGAGATAAAAGGAATCCAAACAATATTTAGTGGTTGCCCGAAAACGGTTACACAAATCATCATTATCAAGGGAACGTATAACAGGATTCCATATTTACACGTATCGTCTTTTTTATCTGAGAAACCGTAGAAACCATAAAAAATAGCCAGATAATATGGAGTGCTGACAGGCAAACGACTTTGTAGCATGATAAATTGTCAGGCCACAAAAACTAGTAGCAAGGACGGAACAACGGAAGAGCCAAGAAGAAAAGGCGGTCTTTTTAAGAAAGCTTTTTCCAAGCTTTGTACTTGGCTTTGTATAAAAATGAATTTAAATTTTTAAATACGTTTTTTATGTATTATTTTATAGGTTTTTTAAAAGTTCTGAAAGCATGCTTTGATTGAAAATCACCCTCATTTCTTAGTAGAAGTAGCAGATTTGTTCCAAGTGAGTCCTCATTTCACTCCGTAATCTCTCAGTCATTCCTCCATCATGTCCTCACCCATCCTGCAATACAGCCTGCATTTTATTATCCAGACAACTTGTGTCGAACTGTGTAAGAAATCATTTTATATCACTTTCGGTCCCCCTCCTCTGCCCACCTTTCGCCCTGTATTCACCACAAGACCGCTCAAAAGGTCACATTAAAAGCACCCTTAAGCTGTACTTGAATAGTGTTCAAGCTACGGGCACGCGTTCTTTCTTTCCCCCTTCCTTCCTTCCTCTCTCCTCTTCGCAACTGCCTATCTTTCTCTTTTGCTCGCTTGTTTTTGCTTTTGCTTTTCGAAATTATTGCTAATTGAGGATTTTAGCTAATGCCCGCAGTAGGATTAAATTGTCCCACTTAACGGTGTTTTTGAGAGAAAATACAACTGCAGAGAAATCTGACGATGCGAGTTCTAGAGTGAGTTCTAAAAGTGAACAGAGTGTTTTATGTTTAAGGATATTGGGAACATTTTTAAAAAATTATACAACTAAAAGTGTAAGTCAAACATTTTTAGTACTCATATAAAAACAAGTCAGTAACTTTTTCCAACAGTACATTTCGTTCTCTAACTGTTTTTAATGTCTCGAAACGTGTGTCATTTTCAGGGATGGAAGCGACACCAGCGAAGCGTGAAATTGTTGTTTAATTTCGCGTATAATCAAGTGTAAAGTGTAGAAAATCAGTTTAGGCAACTTTAATGTTTTAATAGTTAAAAGTAAATAAAAATAAAAGAAAGAGATGGTCCCAGAAAGCCCCCTTTCCACGGTGTGCAGCCGCGGTACTGGCCTGGATCGTTCACTTCACGTGCAACGATTTCTTGTAATGTGACATGTTCTTGTAATGTATTGAAATTCCTGAGATTCTTTAGTTTAACTTATGAGATCCGCATTAGAAAGCGTTAAGGAGGAGGGTGATTGTCGCGTATTCCTGAAAGAACGGACAGGAAGATACGGACAGACGGAGGAAAGACATCTTCTACAGCATCTTCTAGTCTTTGTCCGCCCTCTCTACGTGACACCCCTTTTTGTGGCCTCGCCACAATATCTGAATAAACGTTTCAGAGCCTGACTTGTGAGCGAACGTAATATCCTGTGACTAAACGGTTTATGTTTGTTGGATTCAATTTCAGGCACGCGGCACCAACTACTTACATACAGTCGAAGAAACACACAGACACACACACGGCACGTCCATACGAGGTGTTTCCGTAGGGTGACTTTGTGCCCTTCATTGGGCAAATCGTGCATCGGCTGCTGCTGCTGCTAAATCTGTTACAACTCATGGACGTAACTGACAGCAGCACAATTTATCATCGCTCCAAAGAGTGCTTTTGACATCTGGTGCTTGAGCTGTGTATACATGCACGTATGTGAGTATGGGTGACTGCTTTAACGAACCAGTATTCCCTTGAATACCATCGTCTGAACCGGGTCTGAAGTGGGTCAAGCTTAGTTGAGTAAATAATCTGTTACTTTTTTCCAAAATATCGTTTTGCGGAATTCGTTGAGCCGTATTGCGAATTGTGTTTTGTCTTGTTTACTGTACGTTTTCCTTTGTCCACAAATAGTGTGGAAATCAAGGGAAATAGAAAGAATAGAGACCAAAGAATGAGTCCTCCGAAGAGATAATAGATATCTTTAGTATATAAGATTGTCCAAGAGCGATCGAATCGGTTTATAAAAATGAATGCGAATATTTTTACCAGAACTTATGTTTATTCTTTTCAGAAGTATTAATTGTTTATATATTTTGCAACGTGGATCGATACGATGATCCTGATCGAATGAAACTGGGTCCACTATACCACCAACTAATCCACAAAGATTCTGGTTATCACCAATCTATACGTCAAGGTGGGACAGCAGAGGTGGGAATCCCTATCTCGTAGATGCTTAATGGGCCTTTTAGATTATTGTCACATTTGTCCTTAATACCAGTACAATTGGACTCTTGAATAGCTTGCCAAACAGGCTGAAAATCATAGAAGTTCAGAACTTATTTAAATGACCTCCAAGGAGTATTGATTTATGGTTGTTCTTTATTGCTTTTCCTCTTCTGGTTTCTGTTACTGCTTTCTTTTCCTATATCTATTTTCCATCTATGTCTTGACTTATTTCTTCGTTTCTCATTCTATTCCTATCAATAAATTAAACAGTTTTAATAATAATATTATAATAATTTCATTTTTAAAATCTATTATTGTATAGATTTAATAGTTCTCAGTTTTGTTATCTTTTGTTTGCTGGCAAAGAACTTACTTCTATCTGCAATCTGCTAAATCAAAATGCAAATCCTTAATATATATCGTATATATGATTACATTTATTTCATTGAATGGATTTAATTCATTCATTATTTAATTAAGTAGATCGATTTTTCGAGAAGAGTTCACTTAACCTTACCTTGAGCTGTCAGTTTGCTGGTCCGCTCCGAGAGTTTGTAGACATTCGGATTGAGTGACATTTTCTCCTCTGAAAGAATAAAGAAGTCATATTTTACACTTGCACTTCTTTGACGGTATAAATTTATAGAAATCTTTAGAAAAAGTTATCCATAAAATCTCTACTCTAAATTGAGAAATGAATCTCGTCAGAAAGGCAAATATAGGATATATTGTACAGGTACATATATACATAGGCTTACATACATATGTACATATATTGTGGTATTTATAGATATAATCTTCGATATACTCGATATACTCGTAGACTGTGTACGTAAGTATTTTAGGAAAGCGAAAAACTGTACAATACTCGTATATAATATGGATTTCTATACAGGTAGGTGATATCTATATACATATGTATGTACAATAAAGACGTACTTATAGAAAATTAAGTTGAAGGATGAACTCAGTGTTGGGTAAACGTAAATGAAGGAGATTAGTGTTGGTGAAGGACACACAACACAATAAGTATGTGAAATCGTAGGAGTCGAATATTTTAAAGTATACATACTACGAGTATATACCATATATGCTCAATTATATGCGTGTATGAGTGTGCGAGAGAGAGAAATAGATAAAGGGAGTAAAAGAAGGAGAGAGTATATATATATGTTTAGTGGAGGCATTATAATGCAATCTTGCCTCTCACGTCATCTGAAAAACAATCGAGTTTAACATTAAAGCGTAATGAAGAAAGAGGACGAGGAAGCGGAATTGTGTCCTCCGTAGCAAGGACAACTAAAGGGCAAAGTGGACGTGGCAAGCTTGCAAATGCGCACTAAACGGAAATGCGTTAGTGTGACTTGTTTCTTTGAGTGTATTCTTTGCATACCAGATACATACTAATGAAGGTTTTTTTCTGTTTTTGGTTGTTTTTTTGCTGCCTCCCCTAAAAAAATGTCTCCGAAAAAACTGAGAGCTCTGAATAATGAAACAGTGAACAAGATGGCGATGATTTGCCTAGCAGCCATTTTGTGATCTGCTTTTTTGTGTGTGCTTGTGTGTGCTTGTGTGTATTACGTCCTTTTAATCTAACAACCGATTAAATGGAAAACTGAAGTGTGACTGAAGTGCGTTTCTTACCAATAATTTTGCGGAGATCTTCGATGTATTGCTTTAGGAAAATCACTTTGACGCTTTTGCTAATGACAGTGGAGAAGAAGAAGATGACGAAAGGACAAGCCAACGAAGAAGAAGAAGTGCTTTCTTCGTTCGTTTCTTCGTGTTCGTTGGTCGGCTTGAAAACTAAGCGTGAACGTTAAATGATTTAATTAAATCTACTGATGAATCAACACTTTGAAACACTACGTTAACTAATAGAAATGTTCGTAAATAACGAGTTTGTTGAGAGCTTGCGCAACTGATTGATTGATTGACTGACTGTTTGATGGTAATGATGAAATCTGGATGATTTTGGTGTGAAGCTTGCTTACTCTGGATTATTTTTTCACTAAAATGGGCTTTATTTATATTCACACTTGCTTGCTTGCTGGGCAACAGTTAGCAACAGATTTAATTAGTAATATTCGCCAGAAATTATTTTCGCACGGAACTTGATATTCGTTGATTTGAAATTAAACTTTTTTGCATTGATTTCAAAACAAAGTGTTGATTTAAATTAAGTTTAATTTTTTTCCTTTACTGATTTTATTATTCTAACTCCAGTAGCTGGCCTGGCAGAGGTCGGGGAATTATAATGAAAGCAGCTTCACTGTTCGACGATCTGCGGAGCTCTGTGAATCAGCATCCGCTGGAGTCCCTACGAAGGCATCCATCAGCAGCAGCTTGTTTCTTGCTGGTGCCATTCGAGGACGCACACAAGCTAACTGCGCACCAATACACAAGCAATCCACCTGACCTGACCGCCCACTGCTGATACAAGGGGATACAACAACAACAACAACAACAACAACATTCTCTCTCCACTGAAGCAATGCTGCTCATTTCATAGAATACTTTTTGGAGCTGCGTGACGTCATCGATTGACGAAATATTCGAATACCAGCCACATTTTGAGAAAGTAGGTGGAGCCGTTACCGTTAGTTGGGGAAAAGAATGAACAGGACACTCCTCTTGCTTGTATTCCGGGGGTAGATTTCGGAGCTGTTTTATTTATTCCGCTGTTGTTGTTGTTATGATTCTGTGTTTGTATTTGTGAAGGGAGGTTTTGACTTATAAGTGAGCAGGCGGGTGATATGAGTGATGTGGGCAGGGTGGGGGGAGGGGAGGAGGGGGTAATTGGTAGGGACAGAGAATCGTTTATGTGTGGGGAAGCATCTTCATCTGCATTTTAGTTTTGCATAAAGGAGAAACTTGCCCACACTTGAATTTCTTTAGATTAAGTCTATAATTTTGTCATTTTTAATATTATTCATTTACTTCTTTTCGAAAATCCTTCCTTCCTTCCATTTTCGTTTAAAATCTAGTATAAAAACAAATGGTCTTTCAATTATTTCAAAGCCGAAATCGCATTTCCCAATTTTATATTAAAATTTACTGAAAATATTCTGTTCTCTATATTATATACTCGTACCCCAGACTACTTTTCTATATACAAACGTTTTGCTTGAAAATATTTTAAAATATTTGACATATTTAAATACAGAAATCAATTTCACAAACATTGTGTATATAAAACACAGAAAATCTACTCAAGGATATAAATTCCTGTATGAAAATGTAAGGAGTACGAAAATGTTTATATTTGTACGGTATTTTTTATATGTATAAGTGTATATATACACTATATATAATGTACTACGAAATTATTTGAGAACTTAAGAGAAAAACTGGGTTTAATACAAGTTCTAACAATTTATAGTATATACACATATAACACATTATTCCATACATCTTTCATAAGCATAGATATACAATATATCGTCTATACTATAGAGTCTATAGTATTTATTCACTGTGTACCGTTCAGCCTCCAGCTTCTTCACGTCAGAAGAGTTTATAATGGATTTTTTGCTATATTTTGTGTAAAGTTTAAAGTTCGTTTCTTGTACTGGAAGAGCAGAGTTCATTCGTGACGTAACGTGTGACTTTCTTTTTGCTCCTCATTGCAATTTAATTATATGTACTTCTGTATTTTTTAATGAACCTAATTATGAAGTATTTTGAGCTTCTTTTATTTTTACAGAAGGTATTTAAATCCTTTAGAAATGTTAATAAATCTAAGAAACGGAATATTCTATAATATTTTCTGATAATATATATGTATGTACATACATAGGCAACAGTAGTTAATATAATGATGGTGTACATACTATATACTCTTTGTTTTTTATTACTTCCCTGATTAGTTTTAATTAGTTTCCTGATTCGTTTTAATTACATTCCTGATTGGTTTTAATTAATTGAATTCCATAAAGAAATAAGCTGACATTCTGTGGATATTTTTAATATTTTTCTTTTTTTTTGTATTTTTATAGAAAATTTTGTGTATTTATTTTAGTTTTTACATTTTTATTTATTTTATCGTACATTTTTTACGCTCATTACGCATTTTTTACGTTCTTATTTACAAAGCGATAAGACGTGCAAAAAAACCTCACGTTTACAGGGTGTTATTTTTGATGCCTTAGATCTAAAAGCTATACAGAATGCAGAAATTACATTTACTAGCAATGAAATGACGTTTTATTTTAGTGTTCTGTAATTCTGTGTTCTGGAAGTATTAATAAATTGTATTTACATTACTTTATAATTATAGAAACTGAATTGAAAAGAATGAATGACTTAGAATTGCGTGAATATTGAAGCACCCTCTAAGCAATCACAAATCTTGACGTAACTGAGGACAAGTGGGAGAAGTGGACAGAATTCAGTGGCTTCGGACTTTAATCAGTAGTCATCAATAATTATTTCAATTACTAATATAAGTATTCAATCAATACGAATTTTCGAGTTCTGTTATCGTCCACAGACACTTTGACAGCAATCTTTGACAGTGCAAAGAAATCAAAAAATTGCTTATCGTATATGAAAACGCGAAGAAAGATGATACGATTTTGAAATCACAAAATAACTCCATAGATGTTTAGTACACACAAATATACAATATTTGGCAGAAAATATAAATTTTCGAATTCTTATTGTTGACAACTCAGTGTTCTCGGAAAAACTGATTGAATCATACTTCGATTAGTAAATAAAGGTCTTTGGTTCGCTCTGGACGCTTGTGTAAGTTTATTTATTGACGTAAGAATACTCGTAAATTACATTAACAAAAAATGGCGCGACAGTGATTCGATTTTCGCTATTTTCGATATCAAAAAGGTGCCCTACATGAGGAAAAGCATTTGTGCCGATTTCCAGGACGATGCCTCTACTCATTGTCCTGAAATCGCGATTCCCTCAGATGGACAGTCGGACAGACGAACGGAAAGGACTAAATCGACTACGGAGGTGATAAATCGACTCCTAATTGCTCTTTTCCGTAATAGTGAGACCTCGCACTTACCCTCTTTATATCTATTGTAAACTCTGTACAGCAAATAAGCGAAAATATTTAATTTGGTTATTGAAAAACTTATGCAACACAATAGTAATTCGAGTGGCAACTGCTTCGTACACGTCCACAACGAACAGGACAATTTTTGTAGTTTTACTAAAAACAGCTCCACCAGGGAGGGGAGGCGCCGACGGGGAGACGGTGGAGACTTTCAGCAAATCACTTTAAATACGGTTCGCTGCTGACGAAGCAGCAACAACAACTGAATTCAATATCGTTCATGTGAAAGTCACATAAACTTTCGCACACAGACACACACATATACAGTATATGCATGTATTATTTACTATATACTGAGAGATATACGAGAGTATATGAAAGTATGCATGCATGTTTGAGTAAAAAGCAAATGGCGGCTGTTGGTGTTGTTGTTGGAAATGACGTGGAGTTGGCTGAAGTGAAGATTCAGTTAAGTTGTCGAAGTAGAAATTGATTTTGTGTTTAATTTATTAAAACTAAAAGTTAGGATAGAAATAAATATACAATAGAAGAGTTTTAAACGATTTTATTTATAATTTTTTTTTTGTAATTTGAACAAATTTGCTGCCATTCAAAGTAGAAAGGCAGGAAAAAATAATTTATAATTTAAATTATTCCAAAACTAATACACGTAACTTATTATTATTAATTTTCGACCAGTGCCACGCCTTGTTTTTATAGTGAATATGGATGCATCACTGTTTACAGCTCAATTTCTCCGCCTGTAGAGTGAACTTGAAGCTCAAATTTTATTCCCGAGTCCACCGTCTCAAGCTAAAATATATACTCCCAAAAATGGGAGTGGTCCGCCCTCTGTATTCAATTATAAAGTTATTCTACGGGTGAAGGGTGGTGTATAGGCTTCGAGTAGGCCGAAAACCACTCTTTCAGGTTGTCTCTTAAATAGGTATCAATACGATTTAAAATATTATCATTTAAATTTAAATGAATGTCAATTTAATTTAGTAATTTTATTATTAAATAATTTTTGTTTAATCTTACGTTCACATTTAAAGTGTTCCTTGAACTCATTTTAAAATTGAAAACCCTTTTCAATGCAACATCAAGTAAAAAATGCATCCCGCTCTGCGGAACCTACGCGAGTTCCAACCTATTCAAGGCATGTGTACCGTAATAATTCGCGTAGCAGTGCTGGAGTGCATCGTAGATCTGGGACAAAAGAAGGAATGCTCGCAAATCGATTTCCATTCACTAGGAATTTTATTAAAAGTTATTCTCGTTTCCACACAGAAAAGTTAGTTGCTATAATAAATGAATTTTCCGCCGATTTGTGTTCAATTCTATACTCGAATCATTGGTCAGTATAGAATCCACAACCGCACTCTACCACCCACACTCTATCACCACCCACTTCCGGTGGTGGCCATGAACGGAAGCAACCGAAATGCCATCTACGGCTCATAGAATATAATAGCGCACCTATTATAGCACATATACACCCACACTGCTGCACACCTACACGCACACACTCATACACATTCATACTCATATGTATATATACACCCACATATGTACTACAAACACATACAAAAGCACATCAACTGACGGTAAGTGAATTTTAATTAAATTATATTTCTGTTTCCTTCTGTCTTCGAACAGGAACAACAAACAGAGGAAGATACACAGACACACACGGATACACACATCCACATATACGAATTCATAGACAGTATTTGATGATGATACCCTTCTGTGATGTCTTCTTATTGGCTGTTCTCGCCAGTGCTGGTATCGCGCATGCCTTCGTTCTGGTACCCGGCCAGCAGGAGGTCGCCTTTGCTGTGACGTCATCGTTAGCGCACGTCAACGAGACGCGTGGCACGCGCAGGGACGACAAGCCATCGAGTGGAAATCTGTTGAGCCTTGAAGGTGATACAGTCGCAGGCCGTGGCACAGCGAGCGTAGTTCAGGATTGGAGTTTGCGGTGCCAACAGCTCTCCGGGTAAGTCGTTGGACACCTCGTCGAGCGCGGCGGTCGCTGCTACTGCTGCTGGCGGCCGCTTCTTGGGTTCTCATTCAGTGATCAAGGTAAAGTGACTTGGGATTTTCTTCTTTTCTATTAAAGAAAGAAATTCAAGGATCTTTTGTGTTGTATAGAATATAACTGTATAGTTATTTTCCTTTTGTGAACTCAGCAGTGAATATTTTTTGAAGAAAAACCTTGCTGATTTATAGTTAAAAGATGTGTATAAGTAAAAAAAAAAGGATCGAGTTACATAAGCAATAGATTCCAGTATTTATGGATCCAAGGATTCAATGATTCAAGGATGGTTACTTTTATTAGAGATGAAAATTACTCAAAGTAGTGAATTTAAATTAAGATTTGAGACAAAAATTTTATAATAAATCAAATTTTAAGTTTCAAAAAAGGGCTTTAAGAAGGTTAAATAAAAAATAAATAACATACACTAAAATTAATTAAAATAAAACTAAGTTTCAGACAATTAATATTAAGAAAACTGAAATCGATAACAGATCACATATATTTAAAATATTTATTTTAGAAACTTGCTTACAATTCAATTATGTTTTTATTCAATTACATAATCCAAAAAGAAACCAGTCGATGGCCCACCCTTACTATTACAACATTTTGACTATAATTTGCTGCTCTGTAATATTTTGCCTTTCTCGTTGCTGTTAATTGATTTGAAATTGAATACTTCCTCATTTCAGAGCTGGTTTGGGCACAAAACTCGGTGCTCCTCACTACCCGGCCGTCGATGAGTCACAAAGTCTGCAGCAAATCGGTGCTGATTCTGGCCTGAATCTGTCCAGAGACAAGATTTGCAAAAATCTGTGCAGACTACAACTCGGTAAGTTTTACAAAACAAAAACCACAGAAATACAGAAGTCTTTCTTTGAATTGTGTGCGTTTGGAAATAAGTACATCACGAGTTCGGTTATATTGATCCTTGATATGAATTATTTTTACAATCACTGTTATTATAAATGATTTTAATATGCGATAAGAACTCGTAGATTCAGAAAATAATTCAATTAAATACGAAAATGAAACAGTGAACATTTGAGTGGAAGTCTTTCAAACACTTCACGAAATCATCCGAAATCATTTTCATTTCAGGACGAGTTGCGTGCCGCTGTCGCCCAGCAGCTTCCCATTCGACAGATCGCAAAGTGAGCATCGCCCCCGCGGCAGCAGCATCAGCAGCACATCGCAATGCAGCTTGCGGCACGTTTTGCACTCACACGGATGGAGCTCCTCCAATCGCTTGTAGACTGTGTTCTCTGAAGCGGACAGAAGCTGCAGATGATGGTGACGATGACGCCTCCACGACGCCCGACTGGAACGCGCTGTGTGCGTCGCTGTGTAGAACCGGAGATGGCGGGTCCTTGTGCAATTGTGATTTGCCTCCATTCTTCCGGAAGGTTTAGCAGGGGCGTGGTGAGTTGTGCTGAGGTGATCGCCAGAGCAGATCGACGCACAGCACTGCAGCAGATCACGGATCGCGGGATGAACTGCTGCCTGGTCGGTGACCACAACAGAATCCTCATAAAGTGAATGTGAAAGTGATACAAAGTTGACAAAATCGTTGAAACACGACTCGTTTGTTTGTCGTTTGTTCTTGCGTCGTGTTTTCTGCAATCGCATTTCGCACAATTCGAGGTGCCTCTGCTAGGATCTTCCTCACGTGTGGCGAATCAACAACAACCTATGGTATAAATTTAATTACTACAATAATTTAGTTAAAACCTGCGTTGTTAAACATACCTCATTAATAGTTGTTCGCGTTGCCGATATGTTTGGCAAATAAAACATAGAAACTATGCACGATTTGTTGATTGCAACAGACAACACTTAGTTGTTTACTTACACTTAACTTACATACTACTTAATTACTCACACGACGAGGAGCCAGAAGCAGTAATGAGAGGGTGAACTGAGGTGATATATTAAAGTTAAAATTCCCTATGCGATTCAATTAGTTTACGATTAATTTGAAAGTGTGTAAAGAAACGAAAGCAAGAAGAATGACGAAAGTTGCGACGTAGTTTTAGCAGTAAAACGTGTTTCAGTGTATCGTATAGTGAATATAATAATATAGAAAAATTATACAGCATAAAGCATTCACCAAAAAAAGCTGCTTGTTTCGGTTAATTTTTCGGTTTATTCGATTCGTTCGTCATGACTTTTCGATTAATGAACTGTCACTTGGAATGAACTGTTTCTTTAAATGAACTGTTACCTTAAATGAACTGTAACATTCACTGTAATGAACTGTTACCTTAAATGAACAGTAACTCAATAGTTACTTTAAATGAACTGCTACTTTAAATGAACTGTTACTTTAAATGAATTATTACTTTGAATGAACTATTTCTTTAAAAGAACGTTTAAGGATAATCTAAATTCTAACGGCAACAAAATCACAAAAGGGCTTCCACACGTGTTCAGAGGTGATGTCCGACGTCTGATCTGGACGTCGCTTCGTCCCCTTTGAGCACAAAATCTAACCATTAAGTGAGCAAAAAATACGAAAATCCAAGAAGATCATCTGTATAGAAAAACATATCTGAATTTCAAAAAAGTTCGCATTTTCCACTCGTTTCAACATCATTTCAGTGTTCCGTTTGGTTTTCTGTTGTGTTTTAGTTCGTGATGGAATCAGCATATCAATTAATCACACAAAATATTGCATTCAAAAATATTTCGACTAAAATTAATTAAACACAAAATGAAATGGAGTTTAATAGCGCAATTAAAGGACTTTAATAGCGAAATGTTTTTATTCATTGAAA
This sequence comes from Myopa testacea, assembly GCA_949629155.1. Lineage (NCBI taxonomy): Eukaryota > Metazoa > Arthropoda > Insecta > Diptera > Conopidae > Myopa > Myopa testacea. The sequence continues at coordinate 36,426,817 of OX451348.1, read as the reverse complement.
AGAGAAAAGAAAATCAAGCCAAAAAAAAAAACATAGAGTTCTGTTCGTATATTTGAATTTATATAAATATATAAATAATTAATCGCTGCATTATAAATAGCGTATATAATGTACATTAATTGATTAAATACTTAAATATATACTTATTTGATTTATTGAGTTATATACACAAACAATAATCGTATAAATATAAATAATAATTAAAGAAAAACTTGGAAGACATCAATAATAATTAATAGATAACAAATACTTATAAATACATAATCAAAATCTTGTTGGAAGACATTTCTTTTAACAACAACAACAACAACAACATCAACAATGAAACAAACGTTTTGGAAGACATACTTACATATACTATATACTATATCTATTATACGTGTTAAAATTACTATATATAAAGTACCCTACTGGACAACTAGTAAGTCTAACTAACAAATAGTCAATAAATATATAATAATAGTATGAATATTAGTTTTGAAGGAATCACCGTATTCTTGTATGTATTATTAGGTGGTATTTATAGTGGACAGCACTATGGAAGTGTTTCAACTTCGCTGTGACAGACAATAAAATAGCAGAAATTCAGCTCCAAACTAACGACGGTTCGGGCCGGATTAATGCAAGCCATTTCCAGTTCCAATTGGAATCCATTAAACTATGTTATATGTGTGTACTATGAAAATGTATAAAACTATCGATTTCTTAAAAAAGCACTTTCGCAACATTTCATTTAAGCGTTTTAAGCGATTAGTTGAATGCACCAAGAAAAGAAAAAAAAACAAATTATTATATAATAGAAAATACACTCACAAAGAAAAAGATATCATTTATTTAAAGTTGTTTCGCACTAAAAACAAAAACAAAAACAAACAAAAAAAACACCAGTAAATGTATTAACTGCACTTAATTAGTTCTGCACTATCGTAGAAATATATCTATATATAGTATATACGTTTTCAGCCATTTATTATGCACTTAAAAGAAAAGTAAAAGAAAATAAAATATCTCCCTCATCTCTGTGGGTGTGTGTAGAGTTTCCTCTGGCAACGGAAATGTTGGCAGAGAGGAATCCATCACAACACCGCAAAATGGCACAGAAACCGGAAAAAGTTTAAATGTTTCAATAATTTGTGTTGAATTCACGAGGCCAAAACAACAGAAATTGTATGAAATGTTTGCAGGATTTATATATCCATTCAGTGTCTAGATAGCACAAAACAAACATATACGATTATAATGGAATCATGTGTAAGAACAAACAAATTAACAACTAAATAAATAAATATTAATAAATGTGTTAAATGTTGAAAAACCTCTGAAATTTAAAAGTGTTCTTCTTTCGAAAGTTGAAATTGAAAAATTAGTTAAAAGTTTTGATACTCAATTTCAATTACAGTTAAAAGGCAGTTTAATTCAATTCAATCCAAGTCAATTTAATTTGGTAATAATTTTGATTACAAAATTTAAACGTTTACACAAACGTTGGACCATTTGTTCGAGTTCGAAGAAACCCGGTAGGAAAATTATGAGTACGTTGCCCTGCAGGAAAACTCCGAACTCGACATGGACATGAAACAAAAATAAAATAAAAAAGACAAAAATAGCATAAAAACAGCAAATATTGGATAATTAAGGGGGTTAATTAATTCCGATTCCTAAATTTCTGATTCGATTTTTCCGTTCAGACAGTTTCGTTTCTTTTAATTAAAAATATCTACAAATCTTAAGTCTAAAATTGAAAACTAAAATCTAATCAATTAAAATTTACATAGTAGTTTTTAATCATTTATGCATATTTTCCTTTGTGTTTATGACTAAATAGATACTAGTTTAGAAATGAATGAGAATTATAAGAAAACAGTGATCACCATGATTTCAATGCTGTACAAGAATTATTATAACTGCACAGTGGAACAAAATTACAAACTGATTACTTGAAATACTTGGTACATTTCAGTAGATCTTATAAATGTCAATGGAGAAATTAGAGTTTGTATGCTTAAATAATTCTGACGTAAAGAAGATGGGACGACAAATTATTGGAAACTTAATTTAGTGACGTTTCTTTATAATTTCCGAGTCACTCCGTCAAATGAGTTCATTTCAGGGAGAAACCGGAGAATATATTATTATATGTATACACTAAAAGATGATTTTTACCCATTGTCTGGTAGAAGAGACTCTCTTTGCGAGTTAACACAGCAGAGAAGAGTAAAATCAAACCAGTTCCGAAGGTGGTTGTGGTCTCTGCTCAACTGACTGAGTGATAAGGCTGCAAAGAATTTGAGAAAAACAATAAAACAGCAGTTAGTAGAGTGTTTAAGACAAGTGGTGGTGTTTAGTTAGTGATCAACTGGTGCCTAAACGTGTTCGCATTTTGCTGGTCTCAGTGATATACTTCTGTTCTTTTGAACTAGTCAACTTAACTCCAATATTGTAAAGAGTCCAAAGACAACGGAATGTCGAGCAGCTTCGTGCATATTCCTGAGGGCAGCGATTTCCCACTGGAGAATCTACCGTATGGCATCTTCTCCACGAAGACGAATGTAAGTATGATTATAAAGCATGTTTATTTAATGATGTATTATTTAATTTAGTATTTGAAAGTAGTTAGGAAACAGTAGAGATGAGAGACTTCGGTAGAGACTGAAGCGGAATTCGAGAAAAAGAATTTATGAAGAAGTTGTAGGATCAGCGGAATGATTTCGAACGTTTGGTAAAATGGGCGTTCGAAGTGGTGAAGATGAGATCGGAAGATGAAGAGTTTTACGTCAATATAATTGAGACATCCAGTCAGTAGTGATGAGAAGAAATGAAATACGATAACAAAGAGATTTCAGAAGAAGAAACGGTTTCTGAACTTTTCTCAGTCTAAAGAAATTTTGTGAATTATTAAAAAATATAAAAACCTGTTTATTTCTATATGCATATCGCGTTTATATTTGTTCGGTTTTTTGAATTTTTTGATATTTATGAAATTCCAATTAAATGAGATTTGAATAAAGTAAAATAATCTAGAACACAGTTTAGGCGAACAGAGCAGAAAACTGGTTCGGAGACAAGAATTTGAATATACCAACAATTCTAACACAAACTTGTTGACTGATAGCGACTAATAAAAATAAAAATAATAATAATTTCAATCTAATGATGAAACTGAAATCCCGTTTTTGGTTAAATGGTTGAATTCACTGCTTTTGAACTTTTATCGCAGCCCCGCAAACGTGTTGGTGTTGCTGTCGGAGAGAGTGTTCTGGACTTATCCGCCGTGGTGCAGTTCTATCCACCGGAAGTTCAGGTAAGCTTAAAATATCCTTTAAAGCTCCCAGCTAACGGTTGATGTGCCCGTTTTCACGCAGGATGCCCTCAACTCACATTCGTTGAATTTGCTCATGAGCCTCGGCTATGCAGCCTGGAATGTAGTGCGTACCAGAACCCGTGAACTGTTGCTAAAAAACTCACCACTTGAACAGAATGCGGTTCTAGCGAAAACGTAAGCTTTCCAAATTCTAATACTAGGTTTACATTGCAGTTTAATATTGCGAGATTAAAGTACTTCCTTAATATAATCAATCCGTGAGATTGATGCCTAATACTCAAGGTTAACGCCGATAATCTCGTGGACTGTGTTAATCTCGCGCTGTAAACCTAGTATAACTGTTAATTGTCCTCTCCGAAACATTCTAATTCCGATCTCTTTCAATTTCTTGCAGCGCCATCATTCCTCAGAACGAGTGCGAAATGCATCTGCCCGCTGAAATTGGCGACTACACTGACTTCTACTCTTCCATTCACCATGCCACCAACGTGGGCATCATGTTCCGCGGCAAGGAGAACGCCCTCATGCCGAATTGGCGACACCTGCCTGTGGGTTATCATGGTCGCGCCAGTTCAGTCGTGGTCTCGGGAACGCCCATACGTCGCCCACTCGGCCAAACCCAACCAGTGGACGGACAGCCGCCCGTCTTTGGACCTTGCAAGTTGCTTGACTTCGAACTCGAGATGGCTTTCTTTATCGGAGGACCCAGCAATCAACTGGGCGAACGTATTCCCGTCGACGAGGCCTGGAAGCACGTCTTCGGGTTCACTCTCATGAACGATTGGAGTGCGCGTGACATACAAAAGTGGGAGTACGTTCCGCTGGGCCCATTTACTGCTAAGAATCTAGGGACCACCATTTCACCTTGGGTCGTGCCCGTGGCAGCACTGGAACCATTTCTAATTGAAAACTTCCCACAGGAGCCCGAAGTGTTGCCCTATTTAAAGCATGAACAACCATTTAATTTCGACATCAACTTGGAAGTGTCACTTAGACGTAAGTGCATATGTACGCGTAGCTCCCGATATGCGTATTGCGGACAAAATTTCTTTATCTTGAGTCCAAAGTTTCTGAGGCTCTCTCTCTCTTTATCTTTATTTGACATACAGCCGAAAATGCTGGCGAGACGCTCATCAGCAAATCCAATTTCAAGTACATGTATTGGACCGTTCTGCAGCAAATCGCTCATCACACGGTCACCGGCTGCAACTTGCGTCCCGGCGATTTAATGGCATCGGGCACCATCAGCGGAGAAACTGAGGATTCTTATGGGTCAATGCTTGAACTCAGCTGGCGTGGATCGAAGACAATCAACTTGAATAACGGTAGCACTCGCAAATTCTTGCAAGATGGCGATGAAGTCATTATTCGGGGTCACTGTGAACGTAATGGCTTACGTATCGGTTTCGGTGAATGCGTGGGAAAGGTTCTGCCAGCGAACTCTTTCTAATGAAATAACGAAGTTATAATTAAATAAAAGAGCATTCCGAGAAAACAGAAAGTACAGCTTCTTGTATTCAGAGGATGTTAGTTTAAATTCTTCGAAGAGATTTAAAAGGGTTTTCTTTAAAAGGTCTTGTGAAAGGTGTAGTGAAGAGAGGATTGCCGATTGAAGAAAAGTGGAGTGTGGTTAGTGCTTTTTATTGGAAAAACGAATTCGTCTTTCGTTCAGCTGTTTAAAGTGGCCCTCTCTTGGCAAATATTGGAACGTGTTTCTTCTACGCATGTCTATATTTTTCTACTTTGCTAACTGAATCTCAAATCTGTACTCACTCGTGGTGTAAATAAAATTCTTCTCGCAGTAAAGTTGCGAGTTTTCTTGAGCTCTTTCTTAAGTTTAAAAAATGTGCGAAGAGAAAAACGTAATTTCGATAGAGTACAATAAAAAAAATGCATGCAAATTCAAGACCGTTTTTTATATATGTACATACATACTTAGTTACATTGCTATTCTATTACACTCTACTCTACTTTACTCTAGTCTACCATATTCTCCACTATCTTCCCTCTACTCTTCTCTACTCTACTCTTCTCTTCTCTGCTGTACTTCTACTCTATACTACTCTACACTACTCTACACTACTCTACACTACTCTACTCTACTCTACTCTGCTCTACTCTACTCCTTCAACTTTACTATTTTTTTACTATTTGTTTTACTGTATTCAATAGTATAGAAATATTTAATTTTAGAAATAATATATGTTCTATCAATTTTAGTTTTTGAAATTTTGGAGTCGTATCAAAATGAGTAGTAGATCTACTGCATTTGGAGTAAAGTGAAAACCCTGACGCCTGATTGTCTGTCTCCGTTGAGCGCGGTTAAAATAACACAAGCCGCGAATTTCGCCGAACAGCAAAAACTCACAATATAATGGCCAAAACTTGGGCGGCCGCCGAGTGATTACTTTGTTTTTGGTTTTTCTGATTTTTTTTCTTCTGCACGGAATATTTGTATAACCTGAAAATGTTTTTTGTTCGGCCGCGAAAACAAGCGCCACTTGCTTAAAGACGGAGCTACACTGCTCAGTTGAGATGTTTTTCAACTTTAAAGTAATGAACTTTTAAATTAAATTAAAAACTTTTGAGCTGTTTTTTTAAGATTGAAATTTTTAAATAGGTTTTTTGTTTAGTTGTTAGAATTGGTAACCTGTTTTTTATTTGGTTTTTTAATATGATCAAAAATAAAACTTTTATTTTATTAACCTATTGTAAATTAATAAATAATCAAAAGAAATAAAAAATTTTTGAATTAAAAAACCTCATCCAAATTCTAAAATAAGATCCACAAGTTTAGAGAGTGGATATTCTGTCGTATTTCTACTGATTAAAAACTTGAACCTCACAAACTCGACGAAGCAACAACGCGAATATGTAATTAAAGAGCAAAAGCAGCAGACAACAAAAATAAAGTAAAAAACTGAAAAACGAAACAAAACAAAACGAAAGCAAAAACACAGCACGAAATAAAGAAAAAACGAAAACCAACAAAATTAAGTACAGCAGCGCCTCAGAGAGATGCGAGAAATGATACGCGGAGGCCGACGTCAGATGGCGCCACTTGAGGCCGGCGCAAAAAAGCTTCTAAAGTTGCTCACACTACAAGGAATTATGCGCGTCCTCAAATTCGTTTATTGCATTCTTTATAATTCTAAAAAATGTATTCTTTCTTCTATATTTTCCAGAATATTTTCTGGGCATTGATAAATATTTTGAATAACTTTTTTTGATAATAGGAATGAAGACTATTTTTATGTTTCACAAATAAATTGCTAGAGCTATAATAGAAAACATTAAAAACAAATTACATAATACAAAATTTTCGCGTCAACGTAGAGGCCCATGTGGATCGAAAGTTGTTCCACTTCTTGCAATCATCCAATCAGGGGTCTGGTCTCAAGAGGCCTAGTCTGACATCGGCCGAACGGATTGAATTGAATCCACTGGATCCCAAGGGTACCGAAGTACTCTCGCAGAGAGAGTATTCAATGCACGAAGCTCCACGAACTCTCTAAGTTCACTCCCCCCTCAAACGTAAAGGGGAAACGCTGTTTAATATCTCACATTGATTCTCCTGCCTCTTCTTCGCCTCCCGCCAGCCCATTGCGAGGATGTCGCAGCAGCGAAGTATTTATTTCTTGTTCGAACAGTTTGATTCGAATGCGAACGACGGACGGACGCATTTTCAACGCTGGCGCCGGTTCCACTCAAAGCACATTAGTTTTATTATTGGCCAAAACACACAAACAACAACGAAACTGCACCGAAAACTGGATGTGCAAACTAAATGAAGAAATCAACTAAATAAATAAATAAATAGTTAATCGATTCGAAGTGAGACATCTAAAAGTGAGTGTACCAAATTTTGTATGTAATTATGTACAACCAACAAAGTGCACAGAGGTTAAAATTGTTGCAAGTTTACATTTAGCAGCTTCAGAAGTTTGTGAAATAATTCGAAACAATTATAAAAAAAAAACTGAAATATCTACGCATTTCAAAACAAATCTAAACGTAGCAGAAGATTCAGTAAATTTAGAATTTGCGATACTTGTTTTTTGTTGGTGGGTGATTTTTTGTATATTTTTTCAAAAAGTGTGCTCGCACATTATTAAAGAAATCGTGACCGAAACGGCTGGAAAAATCAATTCTTTTTGCTTATTCTTTGCGCTGTTGACGACAGACGGCACTCAACCAACCCTCCAACTACGGCTACAAGAACAAAAAAGCAACAACAACAAAACACCCCAAAGCCGATTCAATACGACCCACAAGCAAGTTTGTCTCGACGGCACGACGGAAACTGAAGACTCCCCAGCAGCGACGTCGTCTGTCTGCTTTGCTGTTTTGTTTGGAAACGAAGGACGCGCCGACGGACGGACGGACGGACGGACGGATGGACAAACAAACGGATGTCTTTAGCCGAGTGTAGCTGCTGTGCTGCGCAGCGAGGGGTGTTGTAATTATGCTCTGCGTGGTAACTGCAGCGGCTCAAAATTTACACAGCGGCAAAAACGGAGCTGCAAAAAAACCATACAATAGGCAAAAACAAACAGCAAAATGTGAACGTTGCATTCGTAAGATATGCAGATAAGCTTCTACAGACTACTCTAATGTTCTGATTGTTGTTGTTGTTGTTGTTGTTGTTGTTGCTCTGGCTGCACTTGTAGTTGTATTTATTTATGAACTCATCATTGCTATAATAATAGTAGTAATAATAATAATAATAAAGAAAGGAACAGAAAATAGCAACAAAAAGCGTAGGTAATAAAATAATCACATGGCGCCGCGCATCACTGATGCTGCATCTGATGCTTCTTCGTCTTCTTCTTCCACTCTACACACATTCCACTGAATGCCAGTGAGATGCTAATAGTTTTGGTTCAGTATACTTTCTGTTACTGTGGCTCTTATCGCGGCTGTTATCATTTTTGTTGCTGTTTTCTCGACAGTGTTTGGAGTAAAAAAAAATCCCAATTCAAATAATTAATCAGCACAATTTATAGTGAGTCAGCTGAAACAATGGAACTCTTTATTCGTCAGACTGTCAATAGCAGTTCCAGATTAAGCGCAGTCAGTTGAAAGAGATTTTCTTATAGATTTTCTTTTTGTCCAAAAGACCAAAAAAAAAAAGATGAAACAGGAGATTAACGAATTATTTCCCCGGCTCACAATCAATAAAAATCGTCAGCGAGACTCGATAGACGTTTATTCATTATTTGCTTTATTGCAAACCTGGTTCTGATCATAAAAACACTCCTCGTATAGACCCTCACAGTGCTAAATAACTGTTGATCCAACATTTATTAAAGGGGCCTCAATAGATCTCTCTTTCTTCTTGAAGTACCCGTAGTCAAGCAGATTTCAACACTCATACAACCACTCAATGACTGAGCTAAGATTAGAGTGACCCCCTCTGATTGATCCAAGTTAGCTGTCAAACTCCATAGAGACCAACTCGTTCTCAGAAACGTTAGAAACATTACTCGAGAGACACTAGCTACCTATCAAGATACGTAAAATGACATGATTGTATACTAAATACACGATACTAAAGATACATTGATTTGTCTTTCAACAATAGACGTCGAACGGAAATCAGAAGCTACTTTCGACAGATGTCAAACGACACTCCCTCGATTGACATCAAATGAAAACCCGTTAAAATCAGCGGAGTCCAGACAAACGTCAGCCGACACTCGATTGAGACATCCTGCCAAGACGAATGACATCAATAGTGAACGTCACTAGTCTCCAGTCTAATAGCTGTATCAACAGATTGACTTTTGACGGGAAACGCGGGAGACGTCAAGTGGCAATCAAATGTCATCAGTATTGATTCGCAATGAATGTCAAAGCTTAAACTAATCTCACTCAAACGTACATATATGACAATGCAAAAAGGATATAAAAAATATTAAAATTGTCCTCTCGTGTCCCTTGACCTGGCTTTAACCAAAGCAGGATTTATTAAGGGGAAAATCACAAACAACTAAATTAACTCACGTTAATCGTCATACTAAAATATTGCCTAACTTCAAATCACAAGCCGAAAAGGGCCCACTAAAGTTTCACTAAAATTAATAATTTATGCTAATTTCATTGTCTACATACATGAATTGTATTCAATGGATTTGCTTTACATACAACAAAAAGAAAACCATGAATAAAATCATTAGCGAAAATAATCTCATGCGTTTTGTCTCTTCTTATTGCACTATGCAATGAGCAAAAAACTGCGAAAGTGATTAAAACTTGTGACGGGTTTAAAGTCGAAAACGTTGAGTGTGAAATTCGTGTAAAAAATTTAAATAACAAACAATTTATTCGTCTTATTTGCTTGCTTAGTCTGGTGCTGTTATCGGAATTAAAATAAATCATTCTGAGTGCAAAACAAATAAAAGAATGCTTCTTCCTTTCTTGCACCCAAAATCGTTTTTATATTTGTATTTATGTAGATCGACCCAGTCACGAAAGCGATTCTTTTGCATGTCATTACTATGAAATTCCGAGGTAATTTCATTTTTGTTCATTCTTCGTCTGTAAAAAAGTTGTACATCTTTAAAAAGTATACATATAATTCATAACTGTTATTTTGATGATAAAATTTTAATGGGTTTACTTAGTAGTGTGATTCAAAAGAAAAAGGCTTAAAATTGATTAAAAATGGATAATAACATTACTACTATAGAGTAAAACTATTAAATTGAGTTCATAATAAAGTATTCGACAGTAATCTAAAAAAGTGATTAAGTGACTTTAAATAAATAAATCATGTGAAAAGTAATAAAGTAACAATTCTTATAGTAATCAATCAATAACTTCGCTTTAAGATTTCTTCACGTTTCTCAAAGAAAACAGAAAGAAACAAAAAATCACATCCAATAAACTTTCATATTTCGCAATAATATAATATTATTGCATTGTTGAAAATTACTTACTAATATTAGAGAAATACTGTTATGAATGTCTCGAATTTCTATATGGTCTGTACGTCTCGAATGTTAGATTTCTTAGCAGTATAAAGATATACCTTAGCCTCGAACGTACATATGTATGTATATAAAGATATAAGCAAAAATATTTTAAAAAAATGTATTGTAGTTATTTAAACCTCTTGGCCCAAAAAAGATTTGTATTACGTGTGAATAAATTACAACCAGAGTCCACACGTTTTGCATATAATTTTATATTATTTCTTTTTTTGTGTTCACACTCGATAAAATATCATCGCTTCGGAATTGACAAACGATGACTTTGATGAGCATATATACAAGAATTATAAATTGCTTATAATGAAGATTCGGTCACAAACTAAACGAAGGCAACATGCCCATAAATATATACATAGATATGCATGTATATGAGAAAAACAAATAAATGTGTCCATACTTCATAAACGTCTGCTTGGCTTCATTGCAGTTTGGCTAAAGAAATAATTATGGAATCGTTGTTATTCGCCAAGCTGCAAGTGCATAGCTTGCAAATTAATGAAGCCAGGAATGAACTCGAGTAGCTGCTAGATGCATACATAATTGTCCAGTCAGGATCGTCAACGGGGCCCCGTGATCGCTGGGCTCCGGCCTTATTCAGTTAGTTTCAATGTTTTTAAAACGGTCTTAATCCTATCCAAGTATCTCTAATAGTTTGGGAGATATATTAATAAGAATTTCACATTTTGATGGGCTGATTTACATGATAACTATACGAGAGCAGGATAAGTTGTTGTTGTTGTAATCAGCGCCAAAAACTACAACAAAATGAGAACTCATGTACTCTACACCCGTAGGATTAAATTATAGTTTAACTCGGTGGGCGGATCACGTCCACTTTGTGGAGCCGATTTTTGTATAAAAGAAACCAAATGCAATTAGGTTAGATCCATGGTGGGAGCGGGGGCAGGGGTCTTCAGGTCAAGACTCATGACTGGAAGAGACCGCAATACGACACTGACTACTTAGCAGCTATGTGCACATACATATCTATACATGTGTTTATTTATATCGACATATTTATACATGTAATTGCTCACAATGACTACAAATTTCAATATAGATTTGAATTGCATAATCATTAGTTTACACACCCTGGTAAAAAGGATGGGCTGTCATTTGAAACTGATGCCAAGTTTTAAACTTCAAAACGCTGTCAAAACATCACATGTCTTTAAAAGCATGACTGTTAAACGTGACTATCAAATGATGACTGCCAAAGTATATCTTTTAGAGGATGACTTTTAAACTGTGACCGCTTTTTGAGGCTTACAAATTTTTCGAAATCTAATCTCGTGCCCACAATTCTATGGAAATGCGACTATACTTTCAAAATCAAAAGAATATTGCAATCCAAATCAAGGGGTGCAACTCCTACATGTGTCCATACATGTCCCCTAGCAAAATCCTCGCTATGTCGGCTTGCATTGTACATGTAGGGTAAACACGCCTTCTTCCTGGCTATAGTTATGTGGTACTAAAGCGGCTAATCGGTGCTACTCAGCCCTGCCTCATGGTTTATAACTTGGGCGCCCATCAAACTAACCCACTCACATTGGATATAACTGCAAATTTATGCTTGATATCTGATTTTTTATCTTTTACCTGGTTTCTTCTTCCACCGTAGCTTCCTATGAATGGATCCAGAAACTGATGCACTTCCAATAGACGTCGACTACGTTTATTAATTCTCCGGCAAGGCATACGACGAAATAAAAATGCTACAATCAACACAAACAACTGTTTGCTTGTTGACTTTGGTTGCTATGGTGAGAGGAGCTGGTAAGAGTTCAAGCAAACTTGGAATTCTTAAATTTGGCATCACTGTACAAAATGTAATAGCTTATCTTTTTTTACATTAAATTCACCGCCAGCTCAAAAGCCTTTGTTCTGCATGCGATACAAATTCGATGATAGCAGCATGTTGGATGAAGAGGATTTCGATGAGTATTCTTCGTCTGGTTACTCGGAATCAAGCACGGCGCAGGTGGCTGTTAATACTACGCAAGGAACAAACATGGACACCGTCCCGCGACCCATGAAATGCGCTCCAGATTTCAACTTTTGCTTTACGTTATGGACTCAGCTTGCGAATGGCACGAATCAAAACATAAGCTCGCAAGGTAGACAAACTTTTTGTTTGTTTTTGTTTATGGGGTGTGTTTATGAAAAGATAGTGTGAGAGAGATGGAGTAAGGCAGTTAAATAATATGTCTTATTCTTTCAAGAACATGTCAAATTATTTTGTACGATGAAAACCAGCATATGCATTTCAACTAATAACAGCCCGGATAGCTCAGTCGGTAGAGCATTGGACTTTTAATCCAAGGGTCCAGGGTTCAAGTCCCTGTTCGGGCGAGAATTCTTTTTTATATTTTTTTTCATAAACATATTTTTTAATATATTATTTCTATTTTTTTTGCATTTCGATAGGTTGCTGGAAAGAAAGTACCGACCACAACGTTACCTGTGTACAAACCGAATGCGTGGCCAGCAATCGCAATGATTCACTGCTTTATTGTTGTTGCTCGGGCGATCTATGCAACAAAAATATGTCCGTCGCACGGCCAGTTATTTTAACAGTTAGTATTTATGATTATAATTCAGGAAGTTCGCAATTCATTTCTATTCTTTTAATTGAAATGCGTTAATTACTTTGGATCCTTTTAGGGGAACAGCAAGGAAGCTGCTGCTGCTGCCGCCGCCATCAGTCGCATGCACCGAAAATCCGAGCAGAGCACCAGCGTTATTTTCTACATCGTCATCAGCTCAATCTTTGCACTGGCTTTCGTGCTCAGCGTTCTTTACGCCACTTCATCCTACATGCGCAAACGCGATAAGCCGGAACCGGAGGAAGCCCCACTGGCGCCCTCCGGTCCTGGTTACAGCTCCAACCTAAGAAACGTAGATAATCTCAAGTGTCTGGACATGATTGGCCAGGGCAAGTATGGCGTCGTCTATAAAGGCATGATTCACGAGCAAATGGTAGCGATTAAGAACTTTCCGGAGGTCCACAAGCAATATTATCTCAATGAGCGCGAGATCTACTCACTTCCGCTGATGGACAGTCCGGCGCTGTTGACTTACTTCGGTACGTAGTTAACGCCATTATTGGTGTTATTGGCCATTATTGGGTGTACAACTCTGAATCGTTTTTTATTGCCGTACAGGTTACGACGAACGACCCACCATCGACGGCAAGCCGCAGTTCCTCCTCTTACTGTCATTGGCGCCTTTGGGCTGTCTGCAGGACTGGCTCATCGGTAACACGTTCAATTTCGACATCTTCTGCACCATGGTGAAGTCCATCACTCGTGGGGTCTCACACTTGCACACCGAGCTGCAGCGTGGTGACCTGTATAAGCCCTGCATCGTTCATCGCGACCTCAACACGCGCAACATCCTCGTGAATCGCGATCTTAGCTGCTGCATCGGGGACTTCGGCTTCGCGCTCAAAGTCTTCGGCTCCAAGTACGAGTACAAGGGCGATCTGGCTCTGGCCGAGACTAAGAGCATCAACGAGGTGGGCACCATACGCTACATGGCGCCCGAGTTGCTGGAAGGAGCAGTCAATCTGCGCGACTGTGAGACCTCGCTGAAGCAAATGGACGTCTATGCACTGGGACTGGTGCTGTGGGAGGTGGCTACCCGTTGCGCGGACTTTTATGCACCCTCCCAAATAACACCCTCGTACAAGGCGCCCTATGAACTTGAGGTCGGTTCGCGGCCGTCTTTCGAACAGATGCAGGTGCTGGTAGCTCGGCATAAGGCTCGTCCGCTGTTTCCCGTCGGTTGGGGCGGTGGTGCCGCCGAGAAGTTAGTGAAGGACACCTGCGAAGACTGCTGGGATCATGACGCCGAAGCACGTTTGACTTCGTTGTGCGCCGAGGAACGCATGCAGGAGGTGGAACACTTGCGGCCGCGTGCATATCTTCTCAGCCAGGGCCCGAGCCCTCGTCTCAATACCAACAACTTGGCGCTTGATCAGCAAGTGATGCTGCATCAGCCCCAACATCATCAACAGCAGGCCCAAAATGGGCGGAACATCTCGCCAACTGCTTCCAGCTTCGAGGCACCTTCGACGACCGTCATTCCGCCGCCAAATCAACAAATTTTGCCTTCCATGAGTCCCTACGGCAACGCCTTAGGGCTGAATTCCAATTCCAGCGGACCGCAACCAGAAAAGAACCATCTTATGCATCCGCAGCAACAGCTGCAACCATATCAGGGGCGAAACCCGTGCCAGGAAAGGAATCTGGCGCCCTTGAGCACACGTCCTCCACAGGTGCTCGTGGAGAAAAGTAAAAAACACAGCTTCCAGAGTGGGCAGGAGAACAGCTTGTCGTGCTTGGAGGACGATGTTTCGGTGGAGGAACTGATTGCGGGCAACTCGAAGAAATTCATCGCCTTGACCCAAAATGGGGGCTCCAATATGGGTCAGGGATTCCCCAAGCAGCAGAACACCGAGAAGAAGCTGCGCGGATGGCATGGAGTTCGTGCTCTGATCCAGAAGAAGCTCTTCCGCAAGGACGGCACCAGTGACACCGCATACGGCGATGAGAAGTCGAATCTGGTCGACAATCGCTACGCGAACGTGGCGAAGGGCATGAATCACAGTGCGATCTCTCCCACGAAAGACACTACAGTTAACTTCATTGGCGACAGGCAACGAAGTCATCAACGCAGCTGCTCGGTGACGACAACTGGCACTGTAACAAGGACAACGACAGCGACACCAACGCCAACATCGACAGTGTCAACGCCGGTGACAACGCCAACCGATGGTATGGTCCTCAACAAACGCCCAAATAATTTAGAGCTGATTGGTTCTGCGACCTCTCGAGAGGTGTCGCTACCAGTCTCCCCCGATTTAAGTAGATCCAATGTTATACGCAAAACTTTTGAAAGTGTGACCAGTGATACTTCCGAATATCGTCCACTCGCAGCACAGAGCATCAATATGCGCATAAGCACCCCCTCCCGCGTCGTACCTCGCTCCCTCTCCGCCAGTCTGAGCAAGGGAAGCAGCAACAACAACAACAACAACAACGAAAGTATACCGGAGGCACCCTTCAAGAATCTGGCGCCAATGCGAACGCTGAAAACCGCCGCTAGGCCCATCAGTGCCGAAAAGCACTTCCGACGCCAACGCAGTCTGGAAGTTTTCAACGAGGTCTTCAGTGGACGGGGCAGCACCGATAAATTACGCAACCCCAGCCAACGCGTCAAGACACCCGGTGACGTTCCGCCGTCGGTGCGAAAGGTACGCGCCTCCAAGACTCTGAGCCTGTACGATGACCGCATGATGGATCCGACAACGATGAACATACTCTAGCACGAGGAGGTTCTGCTCTTGGAGTTGTAAGCACGTAAGCATGCAACCGGAGAACAGAACGTCACCCGTCGCACCTGACAAGCGCACTCATCCACATTCAAACACAGTAGACGGCATCGCCACTAGAATTCCATTGTGAACTGCAGTGTAAAGTAAAGCACAATCTCGCGTAAATGTTAGATGGTAGATTAATGGATCGGTCTTAGATTAGGAAATGTGGAGAGGTGTATGGAAGCAACCAAAGTCCTTATGTAGCATTAACTTCTATAGGTATTTTTTGTGTCTGTGCGTGTGTGTGTGTTGTGTGTTAAAATTAAGAGTTATATAAGTAAATCCAGAAGAATGACTGTTAGGTTTGTTAAGTAAAGACGGGGGTGCGGGACGGAGGAATAAAGAGCACATTGGCTCGAAGGTGACCAGTGAGTAAAACAAGTGATCCCCAAGAGTGTAAAACAAGTGTTTCCCATTAACTTTAAGCTGTGACTATCCCCAAAAAAGGATTGGGACTTGCACTTTAAGCTTAACTTCCAAGTCATTTCTTCCGATTTCATAGTCGATTTCTTCTTAGAGTTCACTTTGCTATATAGAAAGTCTTTAATAACTCCTTGTAGAATAGATGCTGTAAGAGTGCTTCCTCTCAGAATGAAGTCATTCAGCCGCTCTTCAGTCACATTCAACGTGATCCTTTGACTGTTTCCTTCTACATACATACATACATATACAATTTGAGCTTGTAATTGAATTAAAATATACTTAAATATGTATTCAAATATTAGAGTTACATGCAAGTATAATCATAAGAATCTTTAGCGCAATCGATGTACTCAATCAAGTTAAATTTAGCATAATTAAAAATGTATTATTAAGCATTCAAAGTGAAGATTCGAAAGCATCACTTGACTGAGCTGGCCAAGTAAAGCAAAGCTTTAAATACTCCATTCGAGAATGAGCAGTTTCTGTCGCAGTCGATATCCTAATCCTCCGAAAAGATTCTAGTTTTATGGTGCCATAAGCAGAGTATAGGAACCTATAAGGATGTAGAGCATCATCTTAAAATTAACACTTTAAATAAATGCCTTCTCCTAAAATGTAACGACAAATTGTAGAGAAAATATTAAAATGTACATTTAGTTTAATAATAATAGTAATTAGTTATATTCTTTTAAAGTTAAACTGAATTAAAATAAATTGAAATGAATTTGTTATCCAATTAAGTTAATTAAGTTATAGTAATTGAAATTTTGCGAATTTAAAGTAAGCCTAAACTAAATTTTATATCAAGTATATAGTGATAATTTCCAGTGGCGGATTCAAGGTGCCCTTATATATACAAATACGATATATCTTCAAGGCCACAGAAGTGACATTTTTAAATTATTTACGCTAAGGTTTTTTTAATATTAAAATCTTTTTTCTACAGATATTATAATTCATTGTAAATTTTATAAAATGTAACATTATAAACATGAAAAAAAGAGTTGTTAGACTTTTATTATAAATTTGAACCATTTATCATTACTTTAATTTATGTAATGCAAATGTTTAGTATTAAAATATTGACTTAGAATACGAAATCAAATGAAACATACATATACAATATATTACACATACAAGCATACATATATACCATTTAGTTGTGTGTTAAGACTCATATATGTATCTTAGATGTAACTGCAATCATCAAATAAAAATTCAGAAGTATAACGTAAGATGTACGAATACAGAAAATGGTCCAATAATTTTTATTTTAATTGTAGAAAACAGAAAATAAATAAGTTCGTGTCTTAAAATGAAAAGTAGGGATTTCGTACATTCTTACTTTCATCTTGAATGCTTCAATTTATCGAAATATTTCTGAATAAAATCTGGTTTACTTCACATTCTTTTACTGGCCGGAAGTGTTAAATTGAAACGTTGAATTAATTAAAGAGTCTGAAATCCAGCATTTAAAATAAAAATCAGAAAACACGAAATATAGAGAACTACGAGAATACGAAAGTGAAAATGAATAAAACATGTTCTTGTTTAAGAATGAAGCTATTCTTTAAAGCGTTCATTCTTTTCTTTAGAATGTCGTATTTTTTTTTATTATACTATGACGATGATTTGTACAGAATTTTAATTTGAATCTCATCTAAAATCAATTTCAAAATTCCAAATTCATCTAAAAGTTCAAATGCGTATTTTTAAGTCGTTTCTCGTCTGCTTAGGATTAAGTTGACGGGTTCGCTTGGTTTATTTATGAGCAACGTTTTCACATCCAGATCATCGCTGAAGCCATTCCAAGAAATGCTGTATGTCCGTATGAGCTGACAAAAATAATAATAGTATTCAAATTATTGTAATTCATTCGTGATAAGAAAAGAATACGCAACGTCATCGATTATCAATCAGAACGAATGCTATTTTCGTTACTAGTGGGCGTCCATTTTTGCCAGAATAGATAATTTTACTATACTAATTATTAAATATATAGTTGCTCACTCCGATCTGTTCAGACAATGAGTAAAATTGGGGGGGACCAATTGACAGATTTTTTAATACAGATAAAAGTATATACTACATATTATCCCAAAGGACAAAGGATAATGTAAAAGTTGGTGGATTCTGTACAAATATTGAATGCGTTAAATAAATCAATCTTTTCCTTGAATTCGTAGATGTTATAGAAAATTCGTTAAAAAACTATTCACGTACCTTAAGGAGCAGAACCATTATATTCTGCTCAGCCAATCGTCTGGCAATGCAAGCACGCATTCCATGACCGAAAGGCAGGACCAGGTAAGGGTTACAGGAATTGTTACGTTGTAGCCAGCGATCCGGATTGAATTTCAGGGGATCCGTAAAGTATTTTGTCTGTCGACAGGCCACCATGTTCTGTGTAACGACGACGGTCTAGTGCAGAATATAGTAATACAGAAACAACAACTGAAATGCCTTTAATTGTTCATACCCCTTTTGGCACTTGATAGCCACTGAACACTAGATCTTTGTTGAGTATTCTGCCCACGCCAATGGACACGGGATTCAAGCGGAAGACTTCTTTGAGGACGGCTCGTGTGTAGGGTATCTGAGTGCGTAAGCATTCGCCAGTCACCGGAGCTGCCTCGTCGCTTAGCACCTGCAAGGACTCCTCGTACATCTGTTGCTGTACCTGCTGATGTTTTGCTATGTGAAACAAGGCGAACGCTGTTGTATACGAGGTGGTATCGATGCCCGCCAGCACCAAGTCCGACGCCATGCCGACAACGTCGCTGAGATCTAGTTTTGGGTTCTTGAGGTATTCCTCGATTAAGGAACTACGTCCCAGATTCTGGAAACGATTCATGTGGGTTGTGTGTTGCTCCTCCTGTTGATGCTGATGCTGCTGGTGTTGTACTTCCTTGAAGAAGGAGATCTTTTGTGCTACCAGATCAACGACAACACTTTGCATGTACTCCTGAGCCTTGCGGAGCTTGCGGTAAGCGGGTGTTTCGAAGAGACGCCACAGCTGCAGACCCTGATCAGTGGGTAGTATCTGGCTGTTGGTGGTGCAGGCTGCCCGCACGAGCCGTGAACTACGTGAGTCGTCTGCTTGTTCTTCCGGGGAGAAAGCGTTCAAGCGCTCATCGAAAGTGAGCAAGCAGGTCACTAAAGCAAAGAAAAGATTAATGCGAATCTCAAGTACTCCAGCGATGAGGCAGGCGAATGAAACCTACACTCTAAATTAAGTCTGGACAACTTGGGCAGAATGTCGAAACTCTCATTGCTGGGTAGGTGCTGAACGAACTCCAGGGTAACCGCATCCACGTCCGCCAGGAAGGTGCGTACGCTTTTCGGGGAACTGATTTCTTTCTGCAGCTCCGAGCGAAGGCGCCACCAGTCAGCTCCATTTCTGTAAACACAAAAAACACTTCATGAAGTTGACCCAATTGACGGCTCGAGGCCCGAACCACTGACGTTGGCAGCAAGCCGGCCGACCGGTAGATGTGCGGTCTGTCTTTTCGGAACTTCTCCAGGGCCAGGTGACTGCGTCGCTGTGGGTAGTCGCGTTCGTTCAACAGCAGCGCAATGTCACTGGGATCGTACAGCCACACCACATCCTGTCCCGGCGCTATTGTCTCACGCACGATCGCTCCATAGCGTTGGTACTTGTCTTGTCCGGCTTTGTGCAGCTGCAACCACGAGTAGCTGCCCACGAGAGGCAGATACTTGTACAAATTCCCGAAGCCGAAGAGTCCACGCGGACCCGGTATGTCAGCGAAGGGTTTAGCAGCGGCGAAGTCGGTTGGAACACTCTTTGGAGGCGCCGCCGCTGCACTGGAAAAACACTTGGAGCAGATCAACTTGAGATTTGTCTTCATTGTGGACTGCTTCGGACGCAATAAAATCGGCAACTCGACGAGACCATGTGGATCAACAGACTTTATTCGATGTCACCGCCGCAACTCACTGGAAACAACTGCTTAGAAAATAAAGAAGACAGACGAAAGATAAAAATAAATACGCAATCAACAGTTTTTCGTGCTCACAGAGCGCGCTTTAGTTCGTTTCTTTCAAACTCTGCACTAAGAATAGCTTGATAAAAGATCTGTTTAGTCTCACGGATTCACTGGCATGTGTTAAAGCTGCACTTCACACCGAATACTTAAACTCAAGTCGGCCACTAAAGTTGATGTGGTGAGCTTTTATTTAAATGAAGCTCCCTTTTAGGCGCAGCCAAGAGTAGCTGTTGCTCGAGCGATCGTCAGAAACTGAAGTCAGCCGTCAGAAAGAAACCAACTACAGTGATTAACTGTTGCAGGGACACGTTAAAAGGACACTTCAAAGTGACCTGCTTCCGAATGGAACAGGTACACGTGAGTCTGAACTGAAAGATGAAACATTCTATATTTGTTCAGTAAATAAGCCAACATAGACATGAATTTGAGGAAATTCAACGAATTATTTAAGGTATTAAACATTAAATGCACAGATGCTTTTATTTGTCACTACCTGCTTTCAAAATAAAAGTACCTCTTCTCATCACTTAATAGAAATGCT
Source organism: Myopa testacea (assembly GCA_949629155.1). NCBI lineage: Eukaryota > Metazoa > Arthropoda > Insecta > Diptera > Conopidae > Myopa > Myopa testacea. The sequence continues at coordinate 36,406,146 of OX451348.1, read as the reverse complement.
CACTCACCTTAGTGGGTCTTAAATTTATGTTGAATGTGGATTATGAGGAACGTTCTTCTCTCCGCATATTTAAGGTTCAATATAGGATTACGGTGGTTCCATCACTACTCGTACACAAGAGCAGAGTGTCCAGGTAGATCAAATATTCCAGTGTCTAAAATGTGTAGCAAACTATGATTAAATAAGTTGAAATAGTTACTAAATCTTATCTCTTCCAAATGAGTGCGCAAGAGGAAGCAAGGTTTATCAGTTTTTCGAATAGTTGAAAACATGAAATTCAAAAATCAGTCGAACAGTTTGAATCACTACCTTGTGGATTATCATTATGCTAGCACGCCCCTGACATGAAAGTGTTACTCTATATACGAGTAGAGTAGGAGCTTGAAGTCAATTCTCTTGTAATCTTGGTACACTGAGTGATGTACAAGTATTTACATCAGCAGTCCCGAACGACATCGGGATCTGATTACTTTATAACTCCTTCCTTCCCCGCTCCTTTTCAACCGATGTTCGACGCCGTCAGCACTCGTTTTATTGTTGATGAATAAGGTTACACTTAACAATGAGTTCACTTTGCAGTAGTGACAGTGATTGCAGTTGTATTTTTTGCATAATGCACTTGTAACGCAAGTCGTTTGCGAGGTTCGAGGGTGTAGAAAGTTCTGTATAGTTATCTCAAATAAATACTCTAAGTACAGACGTGTTCCGTCTTTATAAACACTTATCAGTCAAAGCTGTCATTCCCTCATTCAGATGCTGAAACTTTAGTTAGTATATATTATTCGATTCCGCAATGTGATCGACCAGTTGATGTCTCGATGCAGTCGCGAGCACTCTTAACGTTTTCGCTAGTACTCGCTTTGTGCACAGATGGCGTTGTATACTCTGCAAATATTCTGGCTTTGATGGGGATCGTTTCTCCAAGTCATCACATCTGGTGATTTCGCTTTCAAACATCATTGAGCATTTCTAATTAAAGACCTTTCGATGTGTTGCAGGAATGGCGTACTACTCCACACGCTGGCCCAGCGTGGGCACAACCTGACCATTTTGTCCGTGGATCTGCCGCGGGCACATGAAAAGGTTCCTCCGAATGCGCACTACATACATCTGGAGAAAGCATACGACATCTATAAAGTAGAGAACGCGGCTACAAAACTGGACATTACCGAGTACATTGGTCTCAGTCCCTTTGCGTCCATACCGAAGTTCTACGACTTCGGTCTTAAGACCGTCCAATTAATTTACGAATCTCAGGGAATTCAGCAATTGTTGGCATATCCGCGGGATTTCCGCTTCGACTTGATCATCTACGACTCCACGCTGGGCGGTTTTCTGTTGGGCTTCGCACACCACTTCAACTATCCGACCATAGCTGCCATTAGTGCCTTCCACAATCCACCGGCGACCATCGACTTTATGTCGAATCACTACTTTCCCGCCTACACGCCGTATCACTCGACGACGTACAGCCCACGCATGAGCTTCTGGGAGCGGTTCCACAACACGGCGGTGTTCGCAGCAGATACTCTGTGCGTGAGTGAGTGTATTCTTGCAGATTTCATTGGTGACACTTATGACTCTTAAGCAGATACCGTCGTCTATACTACAATGCACGCGTTGATGAAATCGTGCGTCCGCATTTCGGTGGCGACATGCCGTCAGTTACCGATCTGGCAAAACTCACCTCGATTGCGATGGTCAACTCGCATCCGGCAATCGACTATGTGGAACCGCTGCCACCGAATGTCATTGAAATTGGCGGCATGCAGATACAGGAGCCGGAGCCTCTGCCAGCGGAGTTGGATGCTTTTATGAGAGGTGGTCGCAAGGGCGCCATTTTCTTTTCGATGGGCACCAATATGAAGAGCCGCGACATGAGTCCGGATAGAATCCAAATCATCCTGCAGGCTTTCGGCAACCTTACGGACTACAATTTCCTCTGGAAGTTTGACCAGGAATATCTGAGGGACCAGATACTGCCGCCAAACGTGCTGATCAAGCCCTTCTTTCCGCAAAGAGATATCCTGGGTTCGTGAGAGGCTTAGATGTATTAAGATGCATTAATTTAAAACTCTTCAAATAGCGCATCCCAAGATGAGAGCCTTTGTAACGCACTGTGGAGGTATGAGTTCTCAGGAGGCGACGTGGCGCGGCGTGCCTATGGTTGGTATTCCACTATTCTTCGATCAACATCGGGTGAGTGGTTGCTGTCCAGGAAACTAGGATTGATTGATACTATTTTCCGTGGCTGTCGTTTAGAATTTACGTCAATCCTTGTTAGCGGGTTGTGCTAAAAAAGTGGACTACTTGACGATGACAGCGAAGCTGCTGGCTTCAAGTATAAAACACGTTGCTGAAGATCCTCAGATGGTGGCCAATGCTAAGAGGCGCTCCCGATACTTTCGCGACAATCCATTGAAGCCGCTGGACAAAGCGGTCTGGTGGATCGAGTATTTGTTGCGCGAACCGAATCCGAGTCATTTAAAGTCACCCGCAGCTGAGCTCAACTTCTTTCAAGCACACTCGCTTGACGTGCTTCTGGTGTGGGTCCTTGCAATTATCCTCTCTGTGATGTTGATGGGAAAAATACTCACTTCAGTTGTTCAACGGAGTGATACTCAAATGCCTCATCACAGCAGCAGACACAGAAAGAGTGATTGATAGCAATAAGTGCACAAATTTAATAATAGTTTTTAATATTGACGGGTTGTTGAGGAAAATTGGTGAAACATGTACAAAAGGAGGTTCAAAGTAATAAAATCCATAAAGTTAAAAAATCAAATAAAGTTTTAATGATCGAGTTGTGTAAAGAAGAGATACTTTTTTGGAAATACGAGTAGTTTTGAAGTTAGAATATGTAGCTAACACTGCGGCGAAATCGGGTGGAAGGTCGGGTGGATCCAATCTTTGGGAACTGGTTAACTTTTATTGAGAATCATTTAGCGATTGATGAAAATTCAGTTGAAGTTTGTTGAAAACTTAATAACTTTTGTCATGTGCAAGAATTTTTGATTTCGTCTATTCTATTGGATTAGAAAATCGACTTAAATCACTATATAGTATATAAATCTTATACCTAAAACAAGAAGAAGAAAAACAAACGCGGTTAATTTAGTATCTGTTGTTTTTGTTTTTATTTTATTCATTCTTATTCACTTCGGATATTCATTCCTCGCAACGGATATTCATTATATATGCTTAAAATTGATATCTCGTGCATTTCGTAAATTTATATTCTTCCTAACAATTTTCAAGGGAAGTATTAAGAAATAAAGAAAATAAAAGTTAAATTAAACTAAAGATTGTAGAATGATAACGACGCTTGCAAACAATGAACATCTATTAGCGAAGAAAATCGTCGTCGTTGGAGTTCTAAAAGTAATGATTTTCATTTATAAGTTAACGATAATCTGACTGTAAACATGCAACGCTTTAATTGCAACGCTTTAACGAATTCAGCACCACTTTTTTTTATTATTAGTACCGAATACAGATGCACGAGTACTTAATATACGAGTACTTAAATATCTATTCAGCATCTCGTGCCGACATATGTTATGAAGCAGAGTTGCCGCAAGACATTCCTCGAAATAGTGACTTCTGTGGATATTGAATTGCAACTCCGAGTACGCCACCGAGGAACCCTGACTCAGAAGTCAGAGAGTCAGAAGCTTCGCTTGCGTGTAGCTTCGATATTTTGTAAATTGTACTAACAATTTTGTAATTAAATGAGTTTGTTGTCGTTTTGTTGTTTTTGTTAATATGGCAAGATTAATACATGAATTGCTATAAGTGTAAACATAAATTAATTACATTACTAAAATAATGTTGTTAATTATAAGTAACATTGTTAATGCTGAATCTTTTAACGAGTTATCTATCGTTTGTTTATCTCCTTATTTAAGATCATCTTTTAATAATATTAGATTTAATCTACTGACTAAAATTAAATTAATTAACACAGATGGAAATTTAAATAAATACAAAGTGTTAGCAGAATGATCCTTTTGATGTACAATACAACCCCGGATGGGTTGATCGGGGAAGAGACGGTTTCGCACAACTCCATCTTTGGCTAGTGTTGGCTCCCTTTGTTGTTGTTATTCAAGGTTAGTCAAGGTTAATCGAATGTCCTTGGGCGGGTTAAGTAGAAGCCGTTGTTACTGATGTTATGCTGCAGATGAATGACGATGCGTAATGGATGGAGCGCCATCGCGTATGCGGTGCGTCTAGTAGGGTCTAGGATCGTAGGGCGGATCGAAGGGCGCCGCATTAAATCCCACGTAACGGTTGTTCTTCCGATGCACGAAGCCTTTCTCGGGTGATGCATTGTAATAGATCACCCGTCGTATGCCGAAGGGATCGACGTAGCCAAAGCTCCCGGCGCGTTTCTCGTCGTCCACTTGTTCTTCTTCGTGGTACTGATGCGGCAGAAAGTAGCGGAAGCCATGACGCGTCACGGCCACACCGTCGAAGTCGCCATCTTGCGCTGGCTGATAGTCCGAGTCGAGCGTATTGCTCTGTACCTGTGGAGGCTGTGGCCGCGGTCGGCGATAGCGGGTTGGTGGATGTGGTGGCTGCAGCACTCCCAGGCTGTTGATATCCAGCGGCAGGGAAGCAGACGGCGGTCTGCTGTCACTGTCATCACCGCGCGTGTGGGAGCCTCCATCGTGTTCATCGCCGTCGTGGGCGGGTTGGCGTCGATAATAATAGCCGCCGCCGCCTGTCGCGGGACTGAACGGCGCTGGTGAGGGGTAGTCGTGGGTGGGCGAGGCCTCATAAGCTGTAATAGGCGTCGGTGTAGAGGACACAACTGCGATGGGATGCACACGACGATGGTTGGTTGGAAACGGCGGCTCCATGGTGAGTGAAGGCAGCGAGGGTAGCGGACGTGGTGCGGACGGATGGACATCGTTTTCGTGGTAGTTCTCGATGGGTTCGGAGTGCGGACGAATGTGCACCGATGGCTGCGCTGGCTGCGTGTCATGTGCCAGTTCATCAGGGTAGTGATCGTAGCCGAGGTGGGGCGAGGGTTCCAGTCTGGCTGCCTCGGCTGGCGAGAGGTAGCCAAAGGAACGTGCTGGAGGCGTCGGTGTCGTACTCTGAGTTATGCTGGGTGCTGGCCTCGCATCCGTTGGGGGAATCGGTGTGGTGGAGTAAATATAACCAGCATCGTGTTTTTGTTGCGTGGAATGGGCTATACTGTTGGGCACAATGCTGCCGCCGGACACCAGGACACCTGATTGGGCGGGAGCTGTCTTGGCAGATTTTAAGGCTTCCTGTAACCGAGGTAGAAAAGATTAATCAGTGAGTGCCAGAAGGTTGAAAGCCAGAAGTTAACCAACCTCAATGGGTCTGCCTTGACCCACGAAAACCGTTTTCGACTTGAGTATGCGGTATCCTTTAGTGTCGGCAATGTAGTCCTTCTGCCGAAGGTAACCGGCAGCATCTATCCAAGCTTCTGTACCTACAAGAAGAAGAAACAAAGAGGCAACATTCAAAGTCCTTCCTTTGCGGAGGCTACCGTGACGCATGCACCCTACATACCTATGACGGTGCCATCTTTCAGCCGCTTCTCCTTGCGAAACTGTCCGTTATCGGTTTGAAAGCGAAAGTAACGTTCGGGGCCTTCATCTGTCTGAATGTGATACTGACCAGTGGCAGGGATGTCCCAGGAACCTTCAGCGAATGTTGATATGGATAACTGAAAAAGCAGTACATAATCTTAAATCATATACACTCCTCAGGTTCAGGTTTTACGTATGTTTTTGTTACAGTTAGCATATAATTTCCTATTTAGTTATCCTTCCCGCTTTTGAAAATATCTTTTACTTTAACGTAAAACTATACAAAAGAAAAAAACAACCGTTACTTGGCAACCGCTTCAAATTAAATCGAAATCACAGAATCGACAAATCCGTATAAAAATATTATACTGTCAGAATATTTATTCTACCAGTCAGAAAAAACCCTCAGAAGAAAATACTATTAAAGAGTAAATTTAACGTGACCACAGAATGACTACGAAAGTGAGAATACAATCCAATCATGTACTCAAGAACTTGCATCGAACCAACAGGTTCACACGTTACTCGCGCAACGTACATCAAATGAACTTCCGCGAAGACGAGTTCAAGTTGCGGAAGTCTTTGCGGGACTACGTATCTAAAGAGCTGGACAGACAGAACAAGCAGCTCTTCTTTCAGCGCGTTACACTCCTGGGCAGGAACTTCACAAAGCCGCCCCTCTCTGAAAGCGATTCAGAAGAGGAAGAAGAAGAAGAAGAGGAAGAGGAAGAGGAAGTAGAAGAAGAGCAAGAACAAGAATTAGAGCAAGGACAAGAGCAAGGACAAGATCAAGAACAAGAGCAAGGACAAGGACAAGAAGAAGAAGAAGAAGAAGAAGAAGAACAAGAACAAGAACAAGAACAAGAACAAGAACAAGTACAAGAACAAGAACAAGAACAAGGACAAGGACAAGAACAAGAACAAGGACAAGAACAAGGACAAGGACAAGAACAAGAACAAGGACAAGGACAAGGACAAGGACAAGCACAAGGACAAGGACAAGAACAAGGAGCAGAACAAGTACAAGCACAAGAACAAGGACAAGAACAAGAACAAGGACAAGAACAAGGACAAGAACAAGAACAAGGACAAGAACAAGGACAAGAACAAGGACAAGAACAAGGACAAGGACAAGGACAAACACAAGAACAAACACAAGAACAAGAACAAAAACAAAGAAAAGAACAAGAAAAAGAAAAAGCCAGAAAAGAAAGAAAAGAAAGAAAAGAAAGAGAAAGAAAAGAAAGAAAAGAAAGAGAAAGAAAAGAAAGAAGAGAAAGAAAAGAAAGAGAAAGAAGAGAAAGAGAACCAGAAATCCCTGAAGAGGATTTCAGGGACCTTATCCAGAATAGGCTACTGGAAATAATCCCATTCTGCGAACAGGAGTCATTCATAGCCGACACCGTCAACGGCGTATTCATCTGTATGGGTGACTATATGATAATGGTGATAGAGGCCATCGAGGATATAGTGGGCTTGTTCATGAGGGAGTTTGCTAAGGAACAGGACAAACTCTTTGAGGAACTTCGTGTGTTCTTGGTGGAGGATAACATAGAAGAGGTGAGTCCAGGAACATTTGACACCGCTTAGTCGCAGGATCATGTTCATCTTCTTCTTCTTCTTCTTCTTCTTCTTTCTCCTCGCCCTTCTGCTAGACTTACTTTAAATTCTTCGAAAGCCGACGGTCCGCTACTATTCATTTCAATGAGCGATTTGTCATGGCAACGCCTAACGACCCGGAATTGATGGCAGAGCAACACTGGAATATAAAGGAAAAGCTGCATGTTCTCTTCGCAGCTCTGCAGCCCCATTTGAAGGATGTGAAGAGGAGGGGTAAGGAAAGAATTGTTTCGCTATCATTTCGACTGCATCCACTTTTGCACACATGCCCGCAGGTAACTGGAGACAAAGAATGGAAGAGGACCTCTATCTGCCCCCCGAGGTGTTTAACAAACTCGTTCTGGAGGTGGAGCGCATCGAACTGGTGCTGAATTCACGTTTCTACAGGGACCTGAAATTCTATGCCGACTCCTATGTCACTGTACCGCTGCTGCCGGACGCGGAGTCCGTGCTTTGGCCCACGCCGTTCAACTACACGCCGATTAGTATATTCGACCGCTCGCAATTCGATGTTAACATTACCTTCATCGGAGCGGCTGGTGAAGATGGGCTGATACTGCCACTGGATTTCGACGACGAAGAGAAGGAGGAAGTGGAAGAAGAACAAGAAGAAGAGAAGTCGCCCGAGGAGAAGGAGAAGGAGCGGCGGGAGAAGGAGAAGGAAATCGAGAAGGAAAAGGAGCGGCAGAGGAGGAGGCGCAAGAGGGAGGAGGAGGAGGAGGAGGAGCAGGAAGCTAGGGAGAAGGAGAAGGAGAGGGAGAATCAACAGGAGGACATATTTCCTCCGATTTGAAGCTGAACATTCGAATTTCGGATACTTTACTATTAAAGCTGTTTTTCTGGATCAGGACGACAACCGATGGAGCATATATGAAAAAATTATAAAATCACATTAAATTAAAAGTGGATCTATGGTGGGTGGGGTTTATGTTATATACAATATTTACTGTTATGTGCATCCTATTTATTTGATAAATTTATTGCATTAAATCAAACCTGTTATTTTGTCGGCAAAAATCTAACCTCCCTCTCATTCCCGAGAAATTCCTTTTCGAAGTGATAACAAAACTTAGACTTCAGTTGGCAACACTGGCGCTTCAAAGGTGACAGCGTCGATTTCGTTAAATTTTCTTGTTTTTTGCTTCATAGCCGAAAGCAAAAATAGTTCACAGCATCAATTTGCATGTTTATTGATGTTGCAAAAGTCACTTCGAGAATTTCAAGGTCAAGTGCATTTTTTCCCCAACACGCCGGATCGGGTTAGTACACAAGTCTAGCAATATACATGATATCTAGATCGGATAGTTGAGAAGGAAAACTGGTTGGTTTGGCAGAAGGTTGAAGCAGAAAGAAACGAGACCGACTGCCAATTATTGAGATGCTTTGTTTGCTTTGTTGAATTGAATTCGAAGGGGCTTCAAGCAGCGTCTGATTCTGATTCTGGATTTAATGCGTAAATACTGCGCCGAGCTTAGAGCAGCGATGCTCGAGAACACGGGAATAAAGCAATCACAGCAACAACAACAGCCTGTGCTTCGTTTCGATCCTTTTAATCTCATCTGCACAACAACGAAAAACTGCATCCATTGTGAATGCATGTAAATTGCCATAATTTGGACTGCGCAAAACTGCATTCTTTGGAACTCACAGACGACTTCTATTAATTGTGAACTTTCATTGTGCATCGCAGTTTCTTGATGTTGAGTTTACTCAATCAAACAGCCATTCCGGCTGTCAGTTTTGCACCCTCTTTTCTGATTCTGATAATTTTTAATTAATATTTAGTAAATGTTTGCAAATAAAAGCATTGAACTCACTTCGTTTGTTTATTGATTCGGTTTCTGTAAACTATCACAAAGTGACAGCAGGTGTTAATGCAGCGCTGCACTTTTTGAGGTCGGCATCGATTAGTTTCTATGTTCAAAACATGATTTGCTTGATTTTTGCTTGAATGCTTTTCATTTGAGCAAAAGTTGAAATGAGGTAAATGAATGAGTTCTTTGAGTAAAAATTCTTAAGAAACCCATTTAATTGATTCATGTTGCTGTCACTGTTGCTATTAATTGCTGTAATGAACCAGTTGCAAAAGTTTGTCACTATTAAAAGCTAAAGACAAAAACCGATATTTTTAATCTACTTAAATAAGAAAAGCAAAAAGAAGGAAAAATAATCGCCTTATTAAAGCGGTTGGTCGTAAAAAAGGTACGCAGCAAGAGTAGTAAAGAAAACGTCCAAATAATAACAGCAACAAATACAGTAGCAATTGCAGCATTACTGACTGTCGCAGCAGCAGCAAGTAACAAAAACAACAACAACCAAAAAAGTGGTAGCTGCAGTTGCTAATAATCATAAATCGTTTCAATGCTTACAGATTTTGTTTTCTAGCGCAGTGCGAGTGTTCGGACTCGCGATTTCATCGTCGTCGTCGTCGTCATTGTTCTTGTTGTTGTTGTAGTCGTTTTTCTTGCCTCCGATTTGTTGTCGGTGGTTTATTGTTATTGTTTCCATTCATGTTGCTACAACGAATGAAATGCGCAACATCTGCTGCGGCTGCGTCTGCTGCTGCTGCTGCTGCTGTCCAAGCTGATTGCTGTATAGTGTATATTTTTGCTTTCAGTATCAGTTGGATTTTTCTTTATGGTCCCCCCCCCACCCAAGCGATTTGGCGCTCATAACGGTCGCTTTTTTGCATCTCCACAATTTCTTTGTGACATTTCCTGCCTTTAATGGCATAAATAATAAACAACCGAAAATGGTCTTTGATTTATAACAATTACACAACAACAACAACCACAATATACACATATATACATAGTACATATATGCCGAAATCGAATCGAATCGATCATACGTCTCGAAATATTCGAAACCTCATCAGGATCAAAAGCCTCATCAGAAATCAAGTTCAGCAACTTCGGCAAAACTGAAGCTATGAACAAGTAAAGAAGCAAAATGAAGAAAACATCATTTGATAAAACATTTTACTAAAAAAGCTAATCGTTCATCCTTTCTTTGGTTTAAATGTGAAATCATTGCAAGCGGTTTGACTTGTTTCGCGGTCACGTTAAACGAGTGACTCTTCAAAAGCGCTTCAAACGGCTGCCAGTAAAACGTTTCGATAACTACAACAACAACAACAACGACAATAACAATAACGATGGTGAGTGGCACCACTTCAATAACGTCAAAGCAGCTAAATAAATGAATGGAAGAAAATTCACAGTCAAGGTGAAGTCAAATCAAGACAAACATGCAGCGGCCAACAACTCGTAAGCAACAACAAAAACAACAACAACAACAACTCGTAAGCAACAACAACAACAACAACAACAACATTAATAGAAGCAACAAAATCATCGCGTCGATCATTGAAAATGCTGATGATGCGAAATGGAAGATGATGCATCCATCCATCCACCCATCGTTGAGCCGCAGCAAAGCGAAGTGAGGGCAGCCAGAAAAACCGGCCAACGAAACAAATTACGTAACGTCATCGTTCACGTAAAACCGTTAACGAAAACGTAATCGATTTTCGGGTGGTTGAAAAACCTGCATGCATCACCGAACTCAGCAACAGCCGAGGTTGCAATTGCAGCAAACTTGACACTAGAAAAAAAATTATTTTATCCTGTAAAATCAAAACTTTTCTTGTCTTCTTTTCAATCACTTTTATCACTTTTTATCACTTTTTCAGAGCTGTACTTAGTTTTAGCGTATCCGCATTTAAGCATAAAACTTAATTAATCTCAGTTAGAGTAGAATTTTAAGGTTGATTATGTTGTAGAAGATTCAGTTTTCCATTCGAATTAGGATTATTTTGGGTAAATTGGGTCATGATTTTAGCTAACTTCTTTACTATACAAGAGCAATTTTAAAAGACTTCCTATCATTTTATCTATTTTCATAGCTTTTCATGACGTTTTACTGAAATTCGTAGAAGCAGAAATGAAAGTGGAAAAAGAAGTACAGGAAATACATTTTCTTAGACTTAATGAAGTTTCTTTCTTGATGTCACTCTTCAACAACACGCTCAGGACATTCGATAGTTCGCAAGAAAGGTTCTTCCATCGTACAGCGTATAGTTTTCGCTATCGATTATTATTGATTTCTGCAGCGTTTGCTTTGCTATGCTAATTTAAGTGACTCTTCACCGATCGGACGTGAAGGTGAGGAGCGACAGGTGCGTAGGCGCCACTGCACATGAAACACATACATACACACACACACAGACACACCAATGCAGGTGTACAGACACACTTAAATACTCACACTCACTCGCATCGCTCACAAACACTTTCAAACGCTTTCTTGGCAACTGTTTTATTTATACTCCGAGCGTAAGAAATGCTAAAACAAAAGAAAGAAATGATCTTGAATTGCAACAGCTTGTTGAGCATGAACGGAACGCGTTGAGCATAAATTAAGTCGGCTCATTATGAGTGCATTTCATCCATTTCAGCACTCGGCACACACTTAATGCACCACGCCCCTTTCTAAGCGGAAATTCTTCAGTACCACGAGAAAGAAAAGAAAAGAAAACAAGGAAGACTGCACAAGAAATACGCTTTTAAACGTTTCTAAAATAAGGCGAAAATAGAATTGAAGCTATTAAGTAAATTATTGAAATTGAAGTAATAAACAATACTATTAATTAATTCCTTATTAATACTCGTACATGCTTCACTGTAATTCTTTCAAATCATGCAAAAAGTTTTCCAATATTAAAACTCATTGAATGATTGCATGATTTGTTATGCATTCTTAAGTGTTTAACTCATTTTGCTTATGGAATTAATTAAAATGTTGTATAGTAAATAAAATAATAATAGTAATTCTTTTATTTTACGATATATTTTGTATTATTTGTCTATTGACAGCTGTACATCAGCCTCAAATCATTCAATTACACTGCACAATCATCGATTCACTATTAATTATTATTATTACATCGTTTAACACATCAGTATTCATATAAAATCATGATAACAATACCAACAACAAGCAACAACAACACCATTTGTATATATCTAAGTTTTTTGCAGATTTCTTGTATGAATTCGATAAAAGAAAACAGCGTCAAGTTCGTATCTTAAGTCTATTGTTCTGCTTTACGAGTCTATCAATCATGGAAATCGCCGCACAGCCCACATCCAGAGCATGAAATCAGAGCATTTTTTGCTGCTTGGACTTACGACGAATTCGAATAGATTTCCTTTTACTGGGTTATCAACATTTCACAGCGAACGTGAGTGCTAAAAAAACCAAGTCCAAGAGTGGGCAAAAACCAGCTGCACCCGACTGTTTTGGTTCACATTAAATCGGCTTTCAGTGTGCTGCTGCTAATGGTGATGATGATGATGATGATGATGATGGTGCTGGTCATGTTGGCGGTGGTGATGGCGGTGTCGGTGCTGCGTGTTTCGATTCACAGACCTGCAGCTATGAAATGAATGAGAGTGAAAGTTTTCGCTTCTTGTCGCTGGTTGCGTTGTTGTAATTTTATTATATACATATTTTTTTCGAATTTTGTTTCTTTGCTTCTTTGCTTTGTTATTCGGGTTTGTTTTAGTTTTTGTGGGGTTTTGTGTTGGTTTTAATAAATTCTGCAGACGCCTTTCCGATTTCTTGAGTTTTCTTGAATTTGTTTTTGTTGCTGTTGCTGTTGCTGTTACTGTTACTGTTGCTGTTACTGTTGTTGTTGTTGTTGTCATTTAGTCATTGCTTCGGTATGTACGAGGTTCGCACTGCGCCCGGAGAGAGGCACGGAAATAAGTAGCTAATAAATTGTAACTAACAAACAAATGTTGTGTTAAAAATATGACAAAATAGATGATTTCTTTCCCTGGCCCTCGTGTGCGGGTAATTAAAATGCCGAAATGTGCTGCTTTACTGCTGCCACATTTCGGCCACGTTTAAAAGCACATAAACTATGAAACGACACGAAACGACAGCAGCACTGAAGCAATGCTTTTCCACTATTTTACGACCTCAATTTATATGGTTTTTTCCCAGCCTAGATTTGATTTAATGACCAAGTTATGTACAGTAAATTGGCTGCAATGAATCAGAGGCTTATTAAAATTACCCAGCAACTTCCTCGACTTAACATTAAAATTAAAGTTTTTTTTTTGTTGCTGCGTTCCTCTTTTTGTGGGGGGGGGGGGGGGAGGGGGTTTCGCAACTATCGGAAACCAGCTCTTAAATCCGCAGCTCATCCGCGTTGATTCAGTGTTTGTTTTTGGTATAAAACACAACAATTTTCTTTTCTCTTCTTTGGTTTTTGTTTTTGTTTTGCGTATTTTTACACATAATCAAGACATTTTATTTAAGCGTAAAAAAATTAATCATCTTTTAATGCTCTTTCAAGCACGTTGCTGCTGTTGGTCTTTCATTGGTAAACATTTCCACTTAAAATTTGATGGATTGTTGTTTGTTGCTAATTTTTTTTTTTTTCATATAATTTTATGCAATGAGCAGCAAAGCTGGCAACCGGTAAGAAAGCACGCATCAGCGAGCGCTGCACTTGCACTTGAGCGCCGCCGCTCTTGAGCACGACCGGGCGCATCATCAGTATGCAGGGTCTGAAGTCAGGCTGATTTTCGAATCGAATCTGGGTAGGAAATAAATAAAAGCAGACCGAAAAGCAACACACGAAGCAAGCTCCGTCGAGGGGGAAAGCAGAATAAATGTGAATTTGTTATACTTTCTTCTTGTTGCTCGTGGAGGTGGGCGTCCAAAGAAGCCGAGAAACCGATTTTCGAAACGACGACGGAGACGGTGACGGAGACGAGGAAGAGGAGGTGATTGTATTCGCACCGCTACTGAATTCAAGAAATGCCCGAGTGCACATTTAGTTAAAATTTTAATTGATTTCGTAGATTTTAAAGCAAATTTATTTATTTTTCATTGCAATGGTGAAGGTCGAAGTTACACGAAGCGTATCCGTTGCAGTCCACGGAAGGGGAGCGGAAGTTTTCAACACTTCTCGAGTTTTGTTTTTCGTGTATGTATATTTTTGCATTTAATTTCTATTTTATGATTTATACGATGATTGTGTGTGATGTGAGTCGTTAGGTTTTGTGCGAAGTGACGAAATCTGGCATTAATTAAAGCTGACAAGCAGAATTTTTTCTTTAAACAACAACAACATCGTCATTATTATGTCGAAAGCGCGGAAAAGAGTGATATAAAAAATTATATAAACATTTCTTCGTGGCGTTTCGTATCGTTAAGAGGATTTTTTAATCATGTTTTTTATATATTGTCTGATGACAGATCAAAAAATGTGTTTCTTCAATCTTTCTTTTAATAAATCTTTTGCAACAGGTTCATTTCTTAAGTCTTTTTCGCTTAACAGATCAGCTGTGGTGAGTTCGTTTCTTAAGTCTTTTTCGCTTAATAAAATCTGCTGAGACGAGTTCGTTTCTTAAGTCTTTTGACAGATTTGCTGGGACGTGTTAACTTCTTTCTCTTTTAACAGATCAACTGTGTTCTTTAGTAAATATTCCTCAATTGAAAAATAAGCAATAATTTGCAATGCATTAATAAATGACGTATTATTGCATGATTGATTTGTTCTACGTGTGATTAACACGAAAACTGAACTTCTTTCCATTGCAATATCATCATCATCTGCTCGTCATGGATTCACCTCGCTCAATCATCACGATGCAGCGTATCGCCGTAGATTAAATTACGATTTTTCAGAACATGGCCAACAAATCAATGTTAAGAATTTCATATTCCAGATTCTAAGGATTTCAAAAGAATTCAGCGATGATACGATTATATTTCATTAGCTTCTAAACTAGCTAGCGGCTTAATCAGTGTTGTCGACAAATATTTTTGCTCTAAGCGAAAGCACACATTAAAGAAAACCAAGAAAAGGATTCCTAATCGAGCGAGAAAAAATCAAGAAAGGGTCATTTCGGGTGAGTAACTTGAGCTTATTTGTTGTTTTTGCTGTTGTTGTTTTTCGTGTTTACCATGCTATCAAATGGAAAAGAAAGACACGCAATTCCATGATTTATTTGGAGCTGCGTTGGTTGTAGCTGTCAGCTGATAGTCTATTTATTGCCACTGAGCTGATTGTGGGCTGAGTTGTTGTTCCTTGTTTTTGTTATTGTAGAAGTAAGAATAGTATTTATTCTGGTTGTTGTTGCTGTTGTTATTCAGATTATAGACGCTGTAAATAATCTTTACTGTACTTTAAAAAGAAGAAAGAAAGAACTACGCAGGGTCGACTAAGACATCATTTAATTTAAGCTCAAAGTCTCAAGTCAAATGTTACAACTCAGTTCGACGTTGTTGTGGATTTTATTCGCATTCTTCACATTCATTTCTGTGAAATACTTGAAATATGAAAAACAATAAAAGAGTTTTTGTATTTAACGAGTAGAACCGAAGATGATTGATTTAGCATACGCGTAGTTCTTTAAATACGTTGAAAAACATCACATTACGAGTGCCTTCTGTTGCTTCTTCTTGTCATGAGTTGTTGCTGTTGCATTCAAACCATTCAAAGCACACAAACACACTTAATATGGAATGCTTTAATGAATAACTAATTAATGTTAAAGAATTATTTATGTTTTTACAAAAAATAACTCATTACCACAGAAATTGTTTATTAATTAACCGCCAGAAAATGTTTAATGCGAAGTATTTTTTATTAATTGTGAAGTTCTCTACGAAAAACTTCTCTAAGCTGTGTTTCTACCAGAAGAATTTTCATCTGCGACTTCAGAAGCAGAACTCAACTACAACAACAACGACGATTCGAATGAATTCAACCTACTTGCAATCTATTTCGAATCGTATGGCGTCATTTTTGAAACTTACACACACTATAAATTGCACTTAACTGAAACTAGTTTAAAACGTGGCGAGTTCCCCCGCAAAAAATAAAAGCTAATAGAAAGAAAACAGTCACATTTTATTCAATGTAAACAATGAAGAAAACTGTTTTAGTTTTTGTAAATACAACAAAAGACAACACAAAAAAATAAATAGCACAATATTGAGAATGAAAATAGACACAAAACAAAAACAATACTCTTATTTGGTATGTAAAAAGATTGATAATCTTCTCTTCAGTGTTGATCGAGTCTCAAATGAAAGTTGAGACAATTTTTCTATTTATAACTCCTAAAAATGTTAAAGCAACATTTTATAAAACATCGTAACAATCCAACAATTTATTGCACATGATATAATATACAATATTAAAATGTTTGGTTGTCTTTTTCGGAGATTTCAGTGAAATTTTGTTCATGTAATATATTCTCTCTATCGATTAAGTGTTGCTTAAGTCTTTTTATGCGTTTATACTCATCATCATCATTTAGCAAATAATTCCCACGCCTCATTGTTGCCTTCGAAATCAAATCTTAAAATTCAGCAAAAATTATTATCACAACGAAAAACTCAAGACACAAACTCGGTTGTACATTAAAACGAATTGAAAGTCCGCTCAAAAAGGAGGCATCATTTATTAAATAATTTAACGAAAATAAGAAAATTCCTTAAACTATTTGGATTATATTTTAATATTTAGTTCTTTGAAGTTAAAACTTTAAGTTAAAAATTAAAATAATTGCTGCAATTGCTGTAAACATTTTGCAACAAATAAAAAGGAAAAAACCGTATTTCATAACAGATTTAATGCCCATTTTAGTTGTAGTAACTTTTAAATGGATTGATTAATTGCATCAACACAAACGACTAAAATGGGAGCTTCACATACGATTTAAATACAAAGAAACAACAACAAGAAAACTAAACTAAATGAGCACTAAATTGTATTGTTGTTGTACAGTTGTTGTTGTTTCTCGTTTGATGTGAACACCATAAAAAGAAACACACATTTATGCATCATTCATTTGCAAGTGTTATTAAAGTCATCAATAAAAAAAGCTAGAAGATTGATTAGTTAGAGCAAACTTGGCATCGCCATGCATATCATCTGCCAATAAGATAGCCAGGAAGTCGGTCTGTCAGTCTGTCAGCTAGTCAGGCAGTCAGTCAGCCAGTCAGTTAGTCAGAAAGGCAATCAACTAGTCAGATAGTCAGTCATTCTTTACTCAACTCTTTAGAATTCAATCAACTTTAGAGACATTAAGTGCCTTTATAATGATGATGATTATATGGATAATCATACTGATGCTGATAATGCTGGTGGTGATAATGATGATGATGATACTACCGATGATGATGCTGATGATGAGAAAAACTGTAGTGGGCTGTGGCCTGGCCTGCAGTCGCTCAAACATGAGAAAATAAAATCAAAGCAAAGCAAATTAAATGGGTCGCTTGCGGGTTGGTTAACCTTCAAGCGTATTGAGTTACGCCGCTTCTCAACCCCCCCCCCCCCTCCCCCCTCCACCACGCCTTGCCAATATAAAAGACGCTATAAAATATAGAAAATAAAATTACTTTTTTTTATAATGCATGCAAAATTTTTTATATAAATGAGAAGAAACACAGACACACCATCAAATCCAGAAATTAAAGGAACAAAGAAAGGAAATTTTTGAATTAATCACGTTTCTTGTTGGAAGCTTTTGTTGAGAAATGATTCAACATTTCTTGTTGAATTTTTTTGTGTATTTTTTTTTTGCATAACGATTCACACTCTGAGAGATTTGATAGCCGCGATTGTTGCATTGTTTCTTACAATGAGACCATTAAAACTCAAGGTTTAATATGCAACTTTAGTTTCTTCACTGATTTTAATTGTTGATCTACATAAAGATCATAAATACAAATGATTCATGATGATTACAATTAGATTTTATATGTGTTTCGTGTAATAAAGTTATCAATGATGAGTGAAGGAATGAGTGACTGAATGAGGGATTGAATGAGTGACTGATTAGAGTTAAAGTAAAGCTAAAAATATAATCAAAAAAATAAAGAAATACTCCAACAAAACACAGAACAAAACAAAATTAATCTCAGCTGCTGTGAAGACTTCAGTTCAGTTCAGTTCATTTGATGGATGAGCAGCTGATCAGTCATCAACACCATCAGCATCACGTCTTCCACTCGAAACAATAACAACAATTGTTTGTTTCTTCTTCTACCACTTATTTTACTTCTTCATAAGTAATAAAATGAAATTAAATGAAAGCTTATTAGTTTATGTTAAGTTAAATAAGAGTTGTTGATAACAACTTAATTGATAAATATAGGGTGGGCCATCTGGTGGTTTTTTTAGGTTTATGTAAATGTTAGGTTAAATAAGAGTCATTAATAACAACTTAATTGATGAGTATAGGGTGGGTTTCTCGGTGAATAAAATAATGCATTCAAAAATAATTTAGTTAATTAGTTTAAATTTAATTAAATACTTCAAAAAGAAACCAGCTGATGATCCACCTTTATACACCGTTATTAATAGCAAAAGTTATCTAAATTTAAATCTAAAATATTTAAATCTATAATATTAAATCTAAATATTTAGTTTTAATGATAGAATGATTCTACTTTAATAACAGTAAATTAACTTAAGTGCAAAGTTCTAACAGTTGAATCATTGCTAAAATATTTTGAGTTGTGTCATAAAATAGGTCACGAAATATTTATTGTCTTTTGTTTTTCCTTCCATTGTTTTTTAATTGTTTGTGTTTGTTTGAGTTTTTTTTTTTTGTTTTTTTTGTTCCAACAAACAAGAACCATGACAAAAATGGGCCCAAGTAGTGCAAAAAAGTAGCAAAAAATCGCAACACAAATGAAAAAAAAAATAAAAAAAAATTAAAATGCCAAATTAGTAAGGACAACAATATTATGAATGAATAATTCAGTAGAAACAAATAGTTAAGCACTGCAAATTAAAATAATATTTATTAAGCAAATTATTATTATCAGAAAAGAGAATTATTGCGAGTTATCTTTTTCTGTTTCACTATAAATCATTGTGTTTGCCAAGTAAAGTTGACAGTTTACGTAATTTAGTGGTTAATAAAATAGAGAAAATAAACATTCTTTAAACTTTATTATTATTGCTATTAAAACCCACTCTTGAAGTCTTGAGTTCAATCAATCGTTGATTCATTTATACTTCAATAACTTTAATAACTAAAATAATGAATCACGGAGTAAAATATTTCATATGAATCTTTTATCTGAAGTACTTTAAAGAAAAGCTAAAGAATAAAAAGAAGAAATGCTTCAAAGACTTAAGAATTTATTAATTAAGTTAAGTTGATTAAAAAGCATACAGAAAAAACCATAAACGGAATTTTAAAGTTTATGTTATTCAAGTGATGAGAAAGTTTGATAGCGACTTTAATGGGATTAAAAATAAAATCACTTCGAAAACTTTTATGATTCTAAAGGATTTTTATTGGCACACAATCAATATTCAATCAATAAAAATTCCTCTGTAATAATTTAAAAGCATTTCAATGGATTTCTGGACGAAAGATAATTTTTATGATTTACTGGATGGAATTTTCATGTGATTTCATGTGATTCGTTTATAAAACACATGAAATTTATTAGTTCTGAAAAAGTATGAGTAAATAACTGATTCGTTCACGATTTCGATTGTATAGGCTGGGCCATTAGCTGGTTTCTTTTTAAAATTTCTTCTATTGTAATATAGAATTATTATTAATGCATTTTTAATTTATATAATGTTTTATAATTACTAGAATAACTCACCACAGTACAAAGAATCCACATGAACGGCTTCATGGTCGCTAAAAAGTGTCTTTTAAAAATTACAAGAAACTTTAAGATGACCTTCAAAAATTCGTATTTTCTTTATTTTTTCTTGAAGTTTCGCTTGGTTTTAAATGGTAACTTTTCGGTATTCGTTGGAAAAATGCAAGTGTTACTTTCTAATTAGTTTTTTTTTGTAATTTAGATTGTAATGGTTTTTTTTCGAATTTTTTTTTTTAGTTTAAACACATTTCTATATTGTATAAAATAAACGTTTAACGGATCGGTTTTTTTGAATTTCTGGCAATTTAGTGATTATTTGTTGTTTTTGTTTTTGTTGTTGTTTAACGCATGAGCCGCTGTAACAAACAACGCACGATAAACGCGCCAGCGAAATACTCAATTTTCTGAAATTATATTTTAATCGGCGAGCAATCAATTAAATTGGAAAAAACAACATTTAAAAAAAAAAATAATAAAAATAATAAAAAACAAAAGAAAAAACAACAAAACCAAAGAGAGAAGAAAATCAAAAAATACATCAAAATAAAAACAAAACAAAAGCGCCGAAGAATGCGAGCAAAAAAAATGTACATATGTTGGTTGTTGTTTTCTTTTTCTTTCAAAACATTTAAACGAGTTCACACGAGTTCGAAACTTTTCTACGGGAGGATGAAACGAAAACAACAACAACAATAATAATAACAACAACCACAACAACGAACCACAACAACGAACAACAACAACAAAGAACTAACTATTGGCCAACGCAAGGAAAATCCACTTAAAAATGCAAATTAAATTTTCTTTTTTGTTATTTTTTCTAAAATTCTTTTGTTTAGAATTCGTTGAATTTGTGAATTTTTCTCATACACACACACACACACACACACCTCACGCGTTGCGCTCGCTCGTTGGCTGTCGTCGCGCGTTGGCGTTGCAGTAAACGAAGTTGCAGCACAGAGAAAGAAAACTACGTCTAGCATCGAAGCTGGCTAAATCGCCACTAAAATTGAATTAAATAAACTTTTGTTTAAGGCGCAGTGTTTGTTGTTGCTGCTGCTACTTGTTGTTGTGACAGTAACAGCAACAGCAGCAACAGCGGCAACAGCAACTGCTGGCGAGAGCCGCGCCATCCACGCGTTTGTGCCAAAGCGTGAGTGAGGCAACGTGACGCTGTAGTATTCACCACAGCAGTAGCAGTGACAGTGATCGCGACCGTGGTGAGTTTTTCTTTTGTTCGTGAATATTTTTTGTAATGTTTTTCGGTGGGACAGAGAATTAAATCGCAATGAATGATAGACGGATGGATGGATGCTTACCTCAAAGGAATTCAAAGTATGCAACAAGCTGTTGTTGTTGTTGTTATGCTGTCATTGCTCTGCGATTTTTCATGCCCAAAAAAAGCGACCTAATTATAGACAACGTTCATTAACAATGAAGTTATGTAAAAATTGCATTCAAATGAATGAATGGACACGTCAATCAGCAAAATTGTCGCATGTGGAGAGATGGAAATCCAAGAAGCATTCACTTCATCCCAAAAAAGTGACTGAGTGACTGCGAAACGCATTTCGAATTCACCAACTACCAAGTACACAAACCTGCCAGCGTTGTAAACGAATTCAGTGAAGATTACCGACGAGATTAAGTCATAATCTACTACGAGAGGAGATTAAGTGTTGTATGTGTGATTATCGCGTTAATCTCGTGGAATTCTCGTTCATTTCTTCATAATTTCACCTTGTAAACCTACTATTAGGTCATAGTTATGAAAAGACTACGTTTCGAATGCCATAAGTTCCACATACGGGCGAGTTACCTCCCTTCCTTCTTTTGTATGATATTGAAAACTTATTGAGACCTACTTAATATTGGTTCTACGCTTCTCAACTGTTCAATAAACAATTTACACAGATGAAATCTGTTGTTCTTATAAGGAGAATGCAAATTTCGTTTTATAGAATCGACGATCCGCATTTGGAGCGCGTCGTTTGAATTCCTCTAAACACTGAACACTCCCTCGATCAGTTGTCAATCAGTGGCGTTGCCAGAGGGAGCGAGCGAGGAAGCGGGGGAACAGGAGGAATATTTAAGCTGAATGAAACGAGCATATTAATTCTTACAGTGTAGATCTTCAAATCAATCCATAATCATGGACTCATTTATTATTTATTCAACTATATTCACAGATCTTTTCACTTCCGCACAAATAAAAAATTCTTCGTGCGTACTACAATCAGTTTTGAAATTTGATATTAATAAAGAAAGAAACCAAGTAATTAATATTAATTAAAACAAAGTAACATTTTTCACCTCTTGATTTTTGATGATTTCGGCGTTGCCAATCAATCCATCTATAAACCAAGAGTTGGCATCGCAGAGGTGATACAAACATAGAGAGTGATGCAAACATAAATTTGAATATTCAGAAATTGAAAAATATTATAAATATGTATAGCTTCAGCTGATATCTGGTGCATTTGACTTCAACTCATTAAAAAAGAAAACCGCAAATATTTAGAAAGTTCGTTTTTGGGCGAAATTTTGTGCAAAATTTAATCTCAATCAAATAAATAAAAAATCCAGAAAAGTAAAAACAAAATGAGTGATAAAAATGATTTATGATTCTTTCTAGTTTGTTAAAAAATCAGAGTGAAGAATGAGTTATGAAGGTAATAAAAAAAATAGAGTGGAATTTCTAAAAGATTTCTAAAATCATTTCGGTTGTGTTTCTTCTCTCATCTTGTGGAGTAAATATTTACAACAACCTCATAAATTCTATAGTAAAACCCAAATATAATATTCATTTGCTCTCAATCTCTCCTTCATACATGTCTGTCACTCCTACGAGTCTTCACTTCGATCCATATTTAAAGAATGTTGAAGAAATGAATTCGCTTGACCTAAACTAATAATAATAATAAAAAATCTGGAAATGAAACTGCAAAAATGTGAAGCATCTATACACACACACACATAAACACGTATACAGATACACAAACACACACACATACACCATACTTGGCAATAGCAACATCTATAAAAAATGGTTCGCTGAACTGTTGGATATTTACGAGAAAAATGACGAAATGAAGAAATTCAAGAAAAAAAATAATTAAAAAAAAAGAAATACAAAATTAAAAAGTCATAAAAAAACCTTTTAACATTTTATCGTAGAAACATTTCACAGCAAACAAATAAATTCTCTCATAATGAAGCCATCAAAATTTTTATAATTTCTTTATATTATACAAAAACTATGATTTTGGATGGAAAAGACTTCTGATTCTAAGATGGGGGAAAAAAGCAAATAAAAATTGAAGAATATATGTATGTATGTAATAATAAAAGAAAACTATAAAAGAATCAATTTAAAGATTCGATAAAGTGTTTAATTGCAATTTCCATTTAGTAAAACCTTCATAGTTAGAAAGATACAAGTAATAATATAATTAAAAATGAAATGACAAATAAATTATGAATCAACAACATTAATTAAAAAACAAAAGAAAAAACATAAACGCAGAAAGAGTGACAAAAACAGAGTATATAATGGAGTGAGTATTTCCATCTATTCAACGTAAATATTTGTAGAATTCATTATGCGAAAGTCCATAATTCGAAGACTACTAAATACTGATATTATATATAAGTATATACTGTATAATATACTATAGTTTGTTATTCTAGTACACGCCGATTAGCGTTTGTCCATCTCAAACTCTCAATAGAGCCGGATCATGGCCCGGATCTTATCCACGCGTAAATGTGAGCGCATTACGTCCACTTTGAAGGAGTTAATATTAACTCCCATTTCGCATGGAGTTTATGTAGTATTTATACAAGATGTTCGGGAAACAAATTTTGCCCGAGAAGCTCACTTCCATGCACTATTAGACGGGGCTTAAGAAGTTTACTTCAGTTTTTATATAAGAAGTGGACATTCTGATAAAATATCTCTCTATTCGTTTTCTCTCTTGATTTTCACAGATGGACAGAAAGACAGACGGACGGACTTACGGTCGAAATCGTTTCAGTAGGTGATCAGAGTACTTTTAGAGATCTAATTGAGTTGTTTTAGTATTTGTATGTATTTATATGTGTTTATAGGATCTGTTGGAGGTCTGTTGGGGGTCTGTATCAGTTTTACGTTCAGGGTTTATTGAGGGTCAGAATCTATAGAGGTCATAATCGATTGGGATCAGAATCTGTTTGAGTTTATTACGCAATTAAGTACATAGTTCGTAATCGATATGCGAGTGCATGGAGAAAATATGTCCAGGATTATCATCTACTCCCATAAATTTTTCTTAGTCAACCCATTTTTTTTCTTTGGTGACTAAAACAGGCGAAGAGTTAATTATTGCGAATGTCCGATGGCGTGGCTTCGTGCTCCGGTTGCGGTGACCATAATTTTTCGCATAAGTTGGCCCACTTGGCGGATGATTCGACTGGTGTTTTTAGCCCAGTTTGTGGGCGTGCGTGAATGTGTTAGCTATCTAAAGAGTAGTAAAATGTTATAACGTTCGTGACGTTCATGAAATAACTTTTCGTCCACTTTGCAATTGGAATTTCTTTGCACTTCACGCGTCAATCATATGCGACGTGCGCGACTTTTACGCGTGTGGAACGCGTTGCGTTGGCTCATGTGAATTTCATTTTTTTTCCCCTTTTTTGATTTCTTGCCCGACTCAACGACCGACATATTTTGTTACACAATCGCAAAAAATGTGTGACTTGTTTTTGTTGTACTCTGACGTCTTGAGTCAAGTGTTGAACGTTGTTTGTTGTTGTTGTTGTTGTTGGTTTTTTACATACTTAATTTAGGTAGCTTAATACTTATTATTAGTTTCTTGTTGCCTTTTTTTGCTTTACTTGTCCATGTGATTTTTAGATAGTGTTTTATTTGTGTTGTTGTTGTTGTTATTATTATTTTCGTACATTTGTTTTTTTTTTTTTGTTTTTTTGGTACTCATTTTTCCGGGTTCAACTGATTTGGTCAACCGATTTGTGAACTGAATATGTAATTTTTTTTTTTCTTTGAGTTTGACTGATTTTATCAACTTGAAATTGTTTCTTATGAAGTTGAATTGAATTATGTTGTTGTACAAGGTATTGCTTTTGTCCCCTGTTCAGTGTCAAAAGCATGACAGATTTCTTTTAAATAATTTAAGCTGCTTTATTTTTTTATCTTATCATTTCTTTATTTCAACCGCAGACAGTTTCGGTTCTTTTTGTGTATTTTATAATCTTATTGTTATGAAAACTTTTAGAGTTAAACAAGAGTAACGCGTGTGCCAAAGTAAACAACGCCTAATCTTATCGTATTCGGTCAGAATAACAACAATAATATTAACAATAATGAAAAAAGTTTTGTTTTTTTTTTATTTTTTCTTTCGTTTTAAGTTTCCTTCGTTTTTGTTGTAGTTCTTAAGCATCACAAAAAGTTTGACTCATGCAGAACAACACCACGTTAGGAAGCAGGATATGTTGCTCACAGCTACAGTAGAATAACAACAATAATAACAACAACAATAACAACAACAACAACAACAAATAACAATCATCAGCATCAACCCACATGACATGTTTTATGGTGAACTCAAAGTCATCGATAGAGTTGCCATAACGCCAACACATCATCGGCAGCGACCAAGCATCCGAACACCAACAACAACAACAACAACAATACTTAGTAATGAACTAGAAAATGTCGCGACGTATAATTGTATAAAAATTACCAATAGTTTCTTTAGTAACAACAACAACAACAACAACAATAGCAACAATAGAAAATTTAATAAATAAAAATTGCGAAAAGAAAATAAACGGGAAAAAGAATAAATTTTTCACATGTACATTTTTAAAAAAGGGTTCATATTCGTAATTCAAATATGTGTCTCGAACAGCCAGTATATTTTATAATAAACGAACAGTAATGGACGACTTTATTGTGTTATTGTTATACGCTGATACTTCTTTTCGATACGGCATAATATCGTAAGATCATCATCGACATTCAGTCGATATCCCATATCAAAATTCCGAAAAAATGGGCCAGAAAACAATTGAAGAATATATAGTATACTTCAAAGGGCGATTAGATCGACCAGGGAGGGCAAAATAATTACTATTTTGTATTTATCCCTATGCTATCCTTGATATCAGATGTTCTTTCTAGATATATTGACACTATTATCGTAGAGAATCTTCATCATAGTAATGAATAGTTTTTATTAAAAATATAAGTACTCGAAATAGGATAATTCAAAGTCAATGGCGTTGGATTAAGAGTACAAAAATGGTAAAAAATAAACAAAAAATAATGGAATTAAATTTCGAAACTGAACACTGTGGGTGTGTACCACAGACAATAAATGGTATCATTCATTGAGAGAGATACTGATCGAGGCGAGTCGCCGAAAAGACTTGTGAATATGAAATGAATCGATGTCGCGAAAATTGGTAACGCATTAGCATTTGGTCTCCGAATCGGGTATTAACAATAATAACAACAATCAACTTTACTTCAGTAACTGTCAGTCCTTCAGTCGTCAAAGAAACCTTAGAAAATCTTTCATGAATTCATAATTTTTTTATTATTACGCAGAGAGTAGAAGGTTTCATATCCATAAATTAACATACATACACAGAATATGATAGAAATTATAATAAAAAAAATAAAAATATCCAACAGTGAAGAAGGTCAAAAAGAGAATTAAATTTGGTTTGATCTCATTTTATTTGGTCTTATTATGTGCGACAGTTTTAAACATTTACTTTTTAATTCTCAAGGAAATTGAGTCTGTATATCATCCATTCGTATATCATCAGTTCAACTATAAATCGATTCTATTTTAAACATTAGATTCGCAGATATAAAAACTGCGTAATTAGTTTATATTTTGCATGCATCCTGGGGCTCAGTGTTGTGTTTGGATTACTGTTTATCATCCATTTCCATGGAGTCTGCCTCAGACCTCACACACCTGCCCATGGACTAGTTTGGGGATCTCGCTCAATGCCAAACGTACTCCGAACGCGGTACGCCTCCAAATGCAATTATGCAGTTGATTCCATCCGTGTGAACCAAATATTCGTTACGTTCTTCTTTTGTCTTTTCATTTGTTCGCTGTTTACGTAAGATCCAATGATACAACGATAAAGCTTTATCTATTGTACATCTCTGCGTCAGTTCTGTACTTCTCTACCTTCTCTACACAATCTTAGTTATTTATTCATGTTAATTATTATTTTTTCTCTTTAATTTGCGAATTCTATCTGTGATCGTATATGTACATATGTATAATGTAATATGTAATTGTCTCGGTTCTATTGATAATTGTTGTTGTTGTTGTCTTCTTATGTTGCTGTGTAAATTAATTCGTTAAACATCTGGTTAGCTTGTGTTTTCGTTTAATGTACGGAAACTTACTTGAATTGTGCGGAGTTGTTGCATGCTTGAAATTTGTTGGGTTCAAGGACCGTCAATGAGTGAGTGAGCGAGGCAGATAATTACGTAGGTTGATAGATGG
Source organism: Myopa testacea (assembly GCA_949629155.1). Taxonomy (NCBI): domain Eukaryota; kingdom Metazoa; phylum Arthropoda; class Insecta; order Diptera; family Conopidae; genus Myopa; species Myopa testacea. The sequence continues at coordinate 36,378,752 of OX451348.1, read as the reverse complement.
CCGTAGTTGACTTAATTCGTGCAGTTGATCCAATACCCATTTTAATGACATACCAAAAATCGTGCTTGGAAGTTCCTAAAGAACGACCTCCAAATTTAATTACATAAACTACAATTCTAAATGTATAATTATTGTAAATATATCAATTACAAACTTATATTTTCGGTAAACAAATTTTTGTGTTTCGTGATTTATTATTTAATTTACGTATTCGCCTTATTACAATTTTTCACAATACAATTTGGAAACAATTTTCAGCTTATTCAGTTTTAAAGTGTTTTTAGTAACTCGTTAAATGATACGAGATTTTTTTAAACTTTGAGGTTTTGTTTTAATGTCTGTAATAAGATCGAATTTCTTTCAACTCCTCCCCCCCCTTCCACTCCACAATTTCGTCATTACATTTCATTAAAAAAATGTTTCGATTATTTTCACAAAATAGCAATCAAAACAGAAGCAATCAGAAGAAAACTAATTTAAATAATGATTCCAAATTCCATTGTAAATGATTAACGACAATAACGAAAGTAGTTATTTTTTTTTTTTTTGCTTTGGTTTTTATTTATTTTAAGTTCCACAATAAAATGATCAACGACAATCGATGTGCAGTATGTCGGGAATTTAAAGTGAGCCACGAAGGCGTACATAAACAACCAACAGCGTTGTTGTCAGATGCAAATGCAGTACTATCAAAAAAATACAAAAAAGTAGCAACAACAACATAAATTACTAGTCACCTAAATAGGGAAAAACGAATAACAATGACAACAAAAACAAAAAAAAAAAACAAACGCTGATGTCACGTGTGCTGTTACCAGAGTTTGACACTACATAAATCGAGCTGAACACGACTGTATTACGACAACAACAATAAGAACACCTATTAAAGGGAATCGGGCAGAACACGTTGCCGAGCGCATCAATGACGGATTAATTATGTGTTGAGAATGCAATGAGTTTTACCACCCTTTGCTCATGCGCCTGGTACCCTACATACATTTTAGTAGTCCTCTTAGTTTAATCAGATGTACATACATACATACATACGTATTAACCTTTTATCAGGAATGATAGAAAACAAAATCGACGCCAATTGGCACAAAAAATTGGATTCCTTCTGTAGAATACACATCACAAGAGACAATGAAAAAGCATGGCACACGGTAAAAACATTAAAATTCCTTAATCATTTAAACCATCATTTATTTATTTCATCCTAGTAATTCTCAGAAATAACACCAAACGATAGGTTTTGCTCTCGCTTGGTTTGAGAACTCTTGACCAAGCTACATAACAAAGATTTTTTAATGAACTGAATCTTCAGAACTGGAAAAGTGTTTCGGTGCAAACAAAGGCATCGAAGAAGTGGCTTTAGGAGTAAGTAAGCTCGTTCGTATGTATATATACTTTGACTACTTTTTGTACGGTGGTTGAAAAAGTGCATGTAAAGATGGGGTGGAATGTGGTGTGTTTGTGAGAGTGCGTTTTTAATATTTATATGTTTTCATACTTATTAAGAGTATTAATACTCTTACTATTACAAGTAGTACTTTCTGCGTAGTATTATGTTACACCTTCATGGTGTTCGGAAACACTTTTCACAGCCGCAAAAAGCGTGTCGTGTGACCTCTAATTAGGTAAAAATAAAAAGGGAGCAATAATGGAATGGCAATATTAAAATTAGAAACTTAAGGCCCAACCATGAAATGCATATGCATATTGGGAACTCAACGAAAAGCAAGCTATTCATTCCATTCATCAGTTCGATGACCAAGAATTGCTTAAATGCTGATGCACACAGCACACAAAAACATATGCTTTTTGCTTACACTTTTTGTAAGAATTTGGCACCACTGCATTATATTTTATATATTTTACGAATCTATTCGATCGAGTAAAGATGTTATGCGATGCAATACTTATGGAGAGATGTCGGAGCTTGATCACTTTTATGTCCAGAAGATCAGAAGTACTAATTAGATAAGCGCGGAAAAACATTTTTTACTTTTAGTTTAAAAGATAAAAAAACCAGTAAGAGTGCTATATTCGGCCTGGCCGAATCTTAGATACCCTACACCTGAAAGTTTTGAAAAATTATATTATTATTAATTATATTAATTAATTATTAAAATTTATTTATTTAAATTTTTAATTTATTTAGATTTTTCATTACAGAACATTAGCATGGGTGGCAGTCAGCCCGGGGCGGCAGCTTTGGAAATCAAGTATTGACTTATTGAATTCTACGAACTTTTGGGGCTACAAGTTGACTAACCGTCCCGGGCTCCATGAGTCCTAACCAAGCCTCTGTATAAGTAGTAGGCGTGGTCGTTACCTGTTTTCAAAACAAAATAACTAGCTTAATTATTATTATTTTATTATTGTGTTCAAATTTAAACCTTATTTACGTGGTAATAAATTTGTTTTTATGAGCTATACTGTATAAGTAGTGTAAAAGTGGGCGGACCATGTATGTAAAGTTTTATTCAGAAATTTTATATATTTAACAATATAATCATCCCTCTTGGCCTGTGTAACCTAAAAGTTTGCGGATCACGCCTATATGTTAACGGATAATGCTACTCTATACCCAGGAATGAAATTTTGTTGTCATAGCTCAAAAACGAATGCTGTTATCACATTTCTAATAAAAAATAGGCGTGGTCGTTGATCGATTTTGCCCATTTTCAATACCAACCTGCACATCACAAGAAACAATATTTGTGCATCACGATATCTTCACCGGTTCTCCTGTGATCGTGATTTCAACAGACAGACGGACGGACATGGCTAAATCGACTCAGAAGGTCACGCTGATCAAGAATATATATAGTTTTCTATATGTATCGTCTCTATTTCTATGCGTTACACATTTCGTGACAGAGTGAATATACCCTTAGCAAAGATAAAGCAAAAGATCTATTACGTTGTATATTCCAGCGCTGGGGAGCCGCTCCGGAGTCGGAGCTGGGTATTTTGAAAGAGCTAGAGCCGGAGCTGGAGCTATACTTCAGAAAACTAAAGGAGCCGGAGTCAGAGCCGGAGCCATTTAGGGCTCAATCATATCAAAATCATAACACTTGCCTCTTGTTCCATTTTTATTTGAAGCTGGTTGTTTAATATTCTTAAGTATGATTTGTGGACATTATGCTCGCATCGTGATGCTACATGTGGCCACGTCCTATTTTCATATGTCAAAAAATACATTTAAGTTTTTCTAACCTTTAGCTTTTTATTCCGTTAACTGCGCAAAACTTTCAGTGTCAATTGACTATCAGAAAACCAATTTTAAAAGCATTTACTACGAGATTAACACATTGAAGGAGCAAAAAATATTCAAACAACAAAAAAGAATATTTTTTCGAGCCAGGATATATTTTTTATTCATTTCATCCAGTATATACTTTAGCTCGCAATATTCAACTTTCAAAGGATTGTAACTCCGAAACTAGAGAGCGGCGAAAACCGTAGTTGTTTTTGGATTTACAGTGTAAAACTACAACAACAAAAGACAACAACCAAATTTTGAAACTTCATACGACTTTAAGTTTAACTTAAAGTTTAATATTTGTACCATATGCTTTGACTCTAATTGAGCTTCTATGAAAGAAGATTTGCTAGAAGCAATTTTATTTTTAAGAACAAATAAATTTTAATTAAATTTATTCGTATTTATTGTATGGATAGACAATATATGTATATCCCAACATTTTATGTTAACTTTATGTAATGTTATATTAAAGGACGTGTATCATTAAAGTTTGGAACTTTTAGTTTCATCAGGATAAGTTGGTGTGTTTGAACTTTATAGGGAAAATATTACTAATAGAAGCATATATACGGTATGGAGCTGGAGTAAATTTTTTAAAATCATCGCTCCGGACCTGGAGCAAATTTTTGAAAAAACATCGCTCCGGAGCTGTCATATTTTGGCCTGGCTCCCCAGCCCTGGTATATTCCATACAATAGAACACACAGTTCATTAAAAATTATGTGCACATGTATGGAATGTGCTGCACATGTGTGCTGCCCATTCCACAATGTGCTCCATGGAATTCTGCCTCATAGAGGCGCCCATTTAATAATGGCTAAAGATGGGTAAAAATAAATACTATAAAATAACTTAAAATAAATTATTACAGTAAATTAAATTTTATAAAATAAATTAAATTAAAATAAAAATCAAAATTAAAAAAATTAAATTTAATATCAAGATAAAAAATATTTATTAAATTAAAAATTATAAGTTAAATTAAAATCTTAATTAGAACCAATTAAAAATAAAAATCTTTTTAAGTTGAAAATTAAAGTAAATTACAAATAAAAATTAGATTAAAGTTAAATTTAAAAATAGAAATTAAAAATTAAACTAAAATTATTTAAATTTTAAATTTTTGAAATTTAAATTTGAAAATTAAATAGAAATTTTATAAAAACCGTAAATTAAATTAAATAAAAAAAAACGAAAAATGTACTGATGTTAAGCAAGCGCGGAAAAACATTTTTTACTTTTAGTTTAAAAGATAAAAAAAAGATAAAGAAAAAGAAAGAAAGTATATTCAATATAATAGAGTTGCTTTAACTTTTTTAATTTTCAGTTTATTATTAATACTGTAGTTTAATTGTACCATTGTAATACATAAATATGAAATAATAATAATAGAACTTATAGTGGGGAATTTGATCGAAGCCCCTCTTTAGTTGTGCCTTTACTCCTAGTTGTGCCATTACTCCGTTTATATCTGAAATAGGTGTAATTACTAATTACTTTTTTGGTACTATCCATACCGGTGAATTATATGGGGATCTGGATGGCCGTATTATCCCATCACGCAAATATTCATTGATATGCTTTTCAATTTGATCCCTAAGACATATTAGGTAAGGGTAGCACCTTGTGCAAACAGTGTTTTCTGTGATCGTACTTTCCAACAGCTTCTTTTTTGTGTTTGATCGCTCTCGGTTCACCGAATCGTACACGGTGGTGATTAAAGTTAAGTTTAATTACTTTTAGTTATTATTACTACTAACTACCATTACTTAATTACTTTTAGCAAAAGTTGGTACTTTTAACTTTTTAATAACTCAAGAAAACATTCATTGGTATCCAAATTAATACTTCAAGAGTGCAGAAAAAAACATAAAATGTTGCCTCTATTCACAGTGTTCTTCTGCACGCAAAATCTGGCGAGCAAATTGGTAGCGTTCATCTTTTAAAACATCTTTCATCTTGTTTTGCCCGTTAAAAACTGACCTGTGTACCTTGCAACCTTTGTAAGGCGCGTAGGCTGTCCTGACAGGATTTTCGACAGTGCATGTAATTTCTTAGATTTTTTAGGATTTATTATTGTTGTTGTTGTGTTTGCTTTTTATGAGAATCCAAACAACGTAATTAAAAAGACCAGCCGATGGATAACGTTTCAGCTGCAGCTTCGGATTTATACACAATGTTCATTAAATGGGTTATAAAAGCCGAGCGGCAGCATGAACAACAAAAACATCTGCTGCGATCTGGCGCTGCAAAATCATGCGAACGAAACACAGCGTGCTTATAGTCTCGCAAATCAGCTTGCTCATGGTTGCGAGATCCTGGTTCGTGAATCGATCAGGCATCGGAAATAGGTTCGGGTGTCTTCGGTGCCTTCCGTGTCTGCTTCGTCGCCGTCGAATGCGATTGCAACGGTTTTGTTGTTGTTGTTGCTGTCCAAATCGTGCAAGATGGGTACAACTGGCATAATATTTGTTAATATGTTCGTGTGCATATTTATTATATTATAATTACACGCGTTATTGAAATCGAAATTTCGAATTTTTTAATCACTGCAACTTTTGCAAAGAATATATAGCAAACGTTTTGTTAGTTGAGGCATACTTTTGTAATAAAAATTTAAAAAGCACCTAAAATTCTATAACGTCTTTTCAAATCATTTATTGTGTATTTATTAAATTCCGCAAGAAATTAATTAAATAAAATGAAAAAAGGAAGGAATTTTGGAGCCATTTAGTGAGTATCATTACGTCTTATTTTCCGGAATTATCGTCGTAAGACGCTCAGGTAGGTAGGTAGGTAGGAGGTGGCGCCCGGCAAAGAACTCGATGCCGGGCAACAAGTAAGGCTGAGGAGCCTCGTTTTGAACCACCTAGAGAAACGTGAGGCCTGAAAGGGGAAAAAGGGGGGGGGGGGGGGGGAGGGGATGTCCGTTTGGTGGAAGTGGTGCCAGATTCATACCCAGCCCGTCAGGTTGAGGAACCTGAGCAGTTGCCTGGGATGGAATCTGGCGACTTCCTCCAGTCCGTTGAGGCTGATCTTGCCCCAGGTCGTGAGTCTGGCTCGCATGAGAGCCGGGCATTCGCATAGCAGGTGGGAAACCGTCTCTTTCTGGGAGGTGTCTCCACAGCTGCGACAGGAAGCATTGTAGGGCAGGCCTAGACGTTCTGCGTGCTCGCCAATCGTCCAGTGTCCGGTGATCACCCCGACGAGCCTGGCTATGTCTGCTCGGCTCCTGTTGATTAGCCATTTCGTCTTGGCCTTGTCGTATGTAGGCCAGGACGTCCTGGAAATGCGGCATGATGGAAGGTCTCTCCATCTGACGTTGGCTTTATCGCAGAAAACGCGGTATAGTTCTCCTTTTAGAGTGTTGAGTGGTTTGTTGATCGGAATTGCGTTGTCCGGAAACATGACAGCTCCTCGCCTGGCGAGCTCATCCGCCTTTTCGTTACCGTGGATGCCCCTGTGTCCTGGGACCCAGAGTAGCTTTACCTCCGCTTGACGGCAGAGGTTGTTGAGGTCCATGCGGCACCCTTGCACCGCCTTGGAGTAAGTGGTTGAGGCCAGCAGGGAGAGGATAGCTGCCTGGCTGTCGGTGGCTATGCTTATCCTCCCGCCGTTGGTTCGTACTTGTAAGACGCTCAAGTATTGCAAGATTAAAACATCTTGTTTGGTTTAGCTTGTTAAGCTACAACCACAACCATATGAATGAATGGTACCCCCGCCAAGTTCCATTATTGCAAAATCGTAGGTGGAGTAAAAAATTCAAAAATGGAAAAGTTTTATGGGGTCATTCTGTATATTTCAACGGAAACGTTTACACCCGTTTTGCTTTGTGTTTTTCGTAAAACACCTGATCGAAATGCTGCTCAACGTACGCCGACGGTTCTTATCTATTTTGAAGCGGCAAGTTTCTTCCAATTTACAACAATACTTTCCATACTGTTTGTGTATTTGCCCTGGAAAACGGAATTCAGTATCTTTAAAGAATGGAAATGCGGCCGTGTTTCTTTGTCAAATCCAACGTACAGAAAAAATCAAACGTTTGCCTGCGATCGGAGCAGAATGTGTGCTGTTTTTTTGTTATATTTGTTTTTTGTATGATTATTATAGAACCTATAAAAAATTTTTCAATTTTTATTTTTAATTATTATCAATTTTTATTTTCAATATTTCACTATTTATAGCTATTTAAGCACACTATAATTTATAACATTCACGATGCTTATATAATAACGTGAGAAAAAGAAATCACAAAACAATTTTATTGAACGCATACAATTGCTTATAAGACGAAAAGAGCAAACTGTCTGTATAACATACACGAGTGTAGAATATGTATACACAGCCAACTGGAAAGTTGAACGAAACCGAGTTCGCTCAACGAAATCCATTTGAAAAGATAGTGAATAGAAATTTAAGAACACGGCGTTCGATTGGGAACGTGCACCGACGTTTCCGTTGAAAGATACAGAATGACCCCATTAATTTCTTGTTACGTAGTCATTTCTATCGTCTGCAACGCACCAGGAACTTCAGTATAAATGCAGCATGCAGCATTATCTGACGATGGTATTAAATTTTTTGTTCTTAGCTAAACCTAATGTTAAAAATGCAAAGAATTAAAAAATTATTAAATGATTGTAATTTAAGAAATGAAATAATCATTAAATAATTTTAATTAATTTAATTTTAGATTGAATTTAAATGTAAATTAATTTTACACCCGTTTTTTTATGTTCTAAACCCTACATGTGTTAATAGTGGCAACTCCTAGGTGAAGAACCATTAATTCCTAACCTCCAACACTTTTTTCCCTACCTAAAAGTTACATAATCTAGAATCTATACTAAGATGTCTGTTTCGTACGTCTTTTGAACAAACCATGTATGAAAATGAAAAACCATTAACCAAACAATAAAAAACAACAAAATCCGGAAAAGAAAAGACTATTATAAAAGTGTCTAAAAAAGACACTCGCATAATAATCAATAATATGCCTTGTTGCCTAAATTTCTGAGAGGGACTCAACAGTGGGATTTTTAACATATATGAGTTCATATACGAATACATAGTATACGCATATTCACCCATATATCCACAGAAAAGAGCCACGAATGGCTAGTGTAAACACAGTTCTTATCGCAAATTGTCGCGTGAAAATGATCACACCACACAGTACATTAAAAATTATGTGCACATGTGTGCTGCCCATCCCACAATGTGCTCCATGGAATGCTGCCACATAGAGGCGCCCATTTAATAATGGCTAAAGATGGGTAAAAAGAAATAATATAAAATAACTTAAAATAAAATAAATTATTAAATTAAATTTTATAAAATACATAAAATTAAAATAAAAATCAAAATTAAAAAACCTAAATTTAATATCAAGATAAAAAATATTTATTAAATTAAAAATTAGAAGTTAAATTAAAATTTTAATTAGAACCAATTAAAAAAAAAATCTTTTTAAGTTGAAAATTAAAGTAAATTACAAATTAAAAATTACATTCAACTTAAATTTAAAAATAGAAATAAAAAATTAAACTAAAATTATTTAAATTTTTAATTTTAAATTTTTTAAATTTAAATTTGGAAATTAAATAGAAATTTCATAAAAATCGTAAATTAAATTAAATAAAAGTAAATGAAAAATGTACTGATGTTAAGTAAGCGCGGAAAAACATTTTTTACTTTTAGTTTAAAAGATTAAAAAAAAGATAAAGAAAAAGATGTATTACATTGTATATTCCATATACTAGAGTTCCTTTAACTTGTGTATTGTTTTTATTGTATTGAATTTAATGCAAATTAATTACTTAATTTGCACGCTTCCAAACGCTGTGAAATGTGAATATATTTATTACATTATATGCGTGATGTAAATACATACACCACCCATATTTTTCCGGCTTCAGCGTTTTCCACTTGCAATGGGATTTGAACTCGCAACCTGACTGGCAAGATCGTATAGCTATTTCGGAACATGCCAACGTTCCTCATCAGCAATCCTTTTGTCGGTGTTTATTTTTGTACAACATTCGCTATATAAGCTTCGGTGTTTTGCAATTAATAACTTAATACGAATTACAAACTAGAAGAGACTTAGAAGCAAATATAGCGAATGTTGTACAAAAAACTGACCTGTGTACCTTACGACCTTTTTAAGGCGCGTAAATTCCGTAAAATCCTGACAGGATTTTCGACAGTGCATGTAATTTCTTAGATTTTTTAGGATTTATTATTGCTGTTGTTGTGTTTGCTTTTTATGAGAATCCAAACAACGTAATTAAAAAGACTAGAAACGTCTGCTGCGATTTATCGCTGCAAAGTCGTGCGAACGCTACACAGCGTGCTTATGGTCTTGCAAATAAGGTTGCTGATGGTTGCGAGATCCTGGTTCGTGAATCGATCAGGCATCGGAAATAGGATCGGATGTCTTCGGTGCCTTCCGTGTCTGCTTCATCGCCGTCGAAGGCGAATGCAAGATTGCGACGATTGTTATTGTTGTTGCCCGACAGGGTTTTCTACAGCGTATGTAATTTATTTGATTTTTTGGGATTTGTTTTTGTGTTTGCTTTTTATGGGAATCAAATCAACGTAATTAAACAGACCAGAAACGTCTGCTGCGATCTATCGCTGCAAAGTCGTGCGAACGCTACACAGCGTGCTTATGGTCTCGCAAATAAGGTTGCTCATGGTTGCGAGATCCTGGTTCGTGAATCGATCAGGCATCGGAAATAGGTTCGGGTGTCTTCGGTGCCTTCCGTGTCTGCTTCGTCGCCGTCGAATGCGATTGCAACGGTTTTGTTGTTGTTGTTGTCCAAATCGTGCAAGATGGGTACAACTGGCATAATATTTGTTAATATGTTTGTGGCCATAATTATTATATTATAATTACACGCGTTATTGAAATCGAAATTTCGAATTTTTTAATCACTGCAACTTTTGCAAAGTTGACCGGTTTTTTGAAATGACAGGTATTCTGTTTGACGAATATATAGCAAACGTTTTGTTAGTTGAAGCATACTTTTGTAATAAAAATTTAAAAAGCACCTAAAATTCTATAACGTCTTTTCAAATCATTTATTGTGTATTTATTAAATTCCGCAAGAAATTAATTAAATAAAATGAAAAAAGGAAGGAATTTTGGAGCCATTTAGTGAGTATCATTACGTCTTATTTTCCGGAATTATCGTCGTAAGACGCTCAAGTATTGCAAGATTAAAACATCTTGTTTGGTTTAGCTTGTTAAGCTACAACCACAACCATATGAATGAATGGTACCCCCGCCAAGTTCCATTATTGCAAAATCGTAGGTGGAGTAAAAAATTCAAAAATGGAAAAGTTTTATGGGGTCATTCTGTATATTTCAACGGAAACGTTTACACCCGTTTTGCTTTGTGTTTTTCGTAAAACACCTGATCGAAATGCTGCTCAACGTACGCCGACGGTTCTTATCTATTTTGAAGCGGCAAGTTCCTTCCAATTTACAACAATACTTTCCATACTGTTTGTGTGTTTGCCCTGGAAAACGGAATTCAGTATCTTTAAAGAATGGAAATGCGGCCGTGTTTCTTTGTCAAATCCAACGTACAGAAAAAATCAAACGTTTGCCTGCGATCGGAGCAGAAGGTGTGCTGTTTTTTTGTTATATTTGTTTTTTGTATGATTATTATAGAACCTATAAAAAATTTTTCAATTTTTATTTTTAATTATTATCAATTTTTATTTTCAATATTTCACTATTTATAGCTATTTAAGCACACTATAATTTATAACATTCACGATGCTTATATAATAACGTGAGAAAAAGAAATCACAAAACAAAATTATTGAACGCATACAATTGCTTATAAGACGAAAAGAGCAAACTGTCTGTATAACATACACGAGTGTAGAATATGTATACACAGCCAACTGGAAAGTTGAACGAAACCGAGTTCGCTCAACGAAATCCATTTGAAAAGATAGTGAATAGAAATTTAAGAACACGGCGTTCGATTGGGAACGTGCACCGACGTTTCCGTTGAAAGATACAGAATGACCCCATTAATTTCTTGTTACGTAGTCATTTCTATCGTCTGCAACGCACCAGGAACTTCAGTATAAATGCAGCATGCAGCATTATCTGACTGACGATGGTATTAAATTTTTTGTTCTTAGCTAAACCTAATGTTAAAAATGCAAAGAATTAAAAAATTATTAAATGATTGTAATTTAAGAAATGAAATAATCATTAAATAATTTTAATTAATTTAATTTTAGATTGAATTTAAATGTAAATTAATTTTACACCCTTTTTTTTATGTTCTAAACCCTACATGTGTTGATTGTGGCAAATCCTAGGTGAAGAACCATTAATTCCTAACCTCCAGCACTTTTATTCCCTACCTAAAAGCTACATAATCTAGAATCTATACTAAGATGTCTGTTTCGTACGTCTTTTGAACAAACGATGTATGAAAATGAAAAACCATTAAACAAACAAAATCCAGACTAGTAAGAAAGCTATATTCGGACTGGCCGAATCCTAGATACCACCTTAAAAGTTTTTAGGAATTTTAGGAATTAAGGTTTTACTCCAATGCATTTTTTTATAAATTATTCTATATTTATATGTCTTATATTCGTTTTATTTGCTCGTTTACAAATCTGAACAAAGAATATTTATACAAAATTTCATATTACTTGATTACATATTATAAAATTACAGACTTATATAAGGATTTATGTAGGACGATTGTGCCATATTACCCTTTCGTCCATGTAACCTAAAAGTATGCGCGCCACGCCCATTTTCTGCAACGTAAAATAAAATAATGTCGCTTGATTTTGAAATTTTATTGTAATATCTTAAAAACTAGAAGAAATATGTGGTTATAATGAAAGCTATCTTATAATCACATTTAATCACAGACGGGTATAAATAGTAGGCGTGGTCGTTACCCGTTTTCAAAACAAAATAATTGGCTTAGTATTTTTATTATTGTGTCCAAATTTAAGCCTTATTTCCGTGGTAATAAATTTGTTTTCATGAACTATACTCTACAAGCAGTGTAAAAGTGGGCGGACCGCGCCCACTTTTCCTGTAATAAGGTTTTCTTAGAAAATAAGTTGTTTGTAAAGTTTGATTCAGGATGTTTATATATTTAACAATATAACCATTTGAGAACCTCTTTTACCTGTATAACCTAAAAGTGGGCGGATCACGCCCATGTTTGGCATATCAACGAATGAAGTTACTCTATACCCAGAAATTTTGTTATCATAACTAACAAATAACGGCTGATATCACATTTTTACTAAAAAATAGGCGTGGTCGTGGACCGATTTTGCCCACTTTCAATACCAACCTGCACACCCTAAAAAACAATATTTCTGTAAAATTTCATCACGATATCTTCACCGGTGCTCCTGTGATCGTGATTTCAACAGACAGACAGACGGACGGACATGGCTAAATCGACTCAGGAGGTCACCCTGATCAGGAATATATATACTTTTCTATACCTATCGTCTCTATTTCTATGCGTTACACATTTCGTGACAAAGTGAATATACCCTTAACCTTAAGGTGTAGGGTATAAAAAGAAAAGTCTATTATAAAAGTGTCTAAAAAAGACACTCCCATAATAATCAATAATAGGCCTTGTTGCCTAAACTTCTGAGAGGGACTCAACAGTGGGATTTTTAACATATATGAGTTCATATACGCATACATAGTATACGCATATTCACCCATATATCAGAAAAGTGACACGAGTGGCTAGTTTAAACACACAGTGTCGTTTGAAAATTATCACATCTCACAGTACATTAAAAATTATGTGCACATGTGTGGAATGTGCTGCACATGTGCCCATACCACAATGTGCTCCATGGAATGCTGCCTCATCGAGGCGCCCATTTAATAATGGGTAAAGATGGGTAAAAATAAATAATATAAAGTAACTTAAAATGTAATAAATTATTAAAGTAAACTAAATTTTATAAAATAAATTAAATTAAAATAAAAATCAAAATTAAAAATTTTTTTTTCTTCAGCAAATTTCTTGTGTTTTGCTACATGCAAAAATTGTTTTTGTGCACAATTGTAAAACTAATAATTCTTGCAATTGATGTTCATTCATTATTTGAGTAGAAATACAAAATTCAAAATAATAATGTTTACTTTTTGTCTGGAATTGTGGTTTTCTTTTTTGCATATCAGAAACATATGCTTTTTGTTCACATTTTTGTAGGAATTTGGCAGCACTTCATTATTTTCGAAGTATTTTCGACGAAGGGCATTTCCGAAAAAAAGAGCTTAAGCTTCGCGTCAATAATGCTGTAAACACATAGAATGTAGCTCAGCGACATTGTAGCTGCATCTTGTCAAAATTACACAGGCTCTTATGGAAAACGAGAAAAAATAAAAGGTAGCCGCTGCCTCTGCAAATGACGGCGACAATTTCGGAAAATTTTCCAATTTTGTCGCTGTCGCTGCTCTTGTTCTCCTTCTCTTTATGATTGTTTACATGGTATTTAACATTTGAGGTAATGTTTTGGGGCAAAATCGTACTGTGTGAGTTTTTACATCATAATTATATTAAATTAAGCTAACTAATTTATCTATTAGTTTTTATTTTCAGAATGGATTTTGCGGATTTGATTTTGTAAAAATTAAACCAGCTGTTCTTTGCGGCGTCTCAGCAACGCAGATTTTTGACAATTTGCTGACACCGAAGTAGCTGGCTACATTCTATGTGTTTACAGTACAAGAAAATAAAATCGAACCGATCGAAACCCCATGATGCCGAGCGTCAAAATGCTACATAAGTGTATACGCCAACGCTCATACTTTCGGAATTGTGTTGCCTACTCTTAGTTCAAAATGCTTCGAAAATAATGAAGTGATTACACACATTACTAAGAAAAAAATAACACGAAAATTTTTTCCAATTTTCAATTTTTCTCCAAAAGTACATAATGTTCGGTAAAATATTATTTAACATAAATGAAAGATTATTTGAATACCTTTCCAACGATATTAATATCATGGAGGTATCTCGCATAGTAAGAGATACGAACCCATTATTTTCAGATTTCGAGGAATTTCGCAGAAAATTTTGTTCAACATGTGTTTGTTGTTTGTTTGAAAAACATAAAAAAATTGGAGATTTCGAAATATATTTTTAGATATTTAATACATAATGCGAATATAAATATTTACAAATAAAGAGAAGAGGACTTGGGCTCTTTTTGAATGTCCACTAACTTACTAAAATCGTGTATGCTGCTAAAAATATTGAGTTGGCAACTATGTATTACCGGTTTTTCATCCCTTGATCCGTTGTCATCATCTGTCGCGTATCCAACTGGACGTAATTTGCAAATAATTGTGATTGTAAAAAGTTTCTACTATATATTTTTCCTTAAAAACTGTGTTAGAATAATTAAAATGAGCATCGGAAAACATTTAGCCAAAGGTGAGTAAATCTATTTCTCTTTTTTTTCCTGAGATATCCGAAAGCTAATATCAGAAAATTCCAAATTTCAATTTTAAATGATTGTTGAATGAAAAAACCTATTCAATTATTGAATATCTAATTAATTGTCCGGTTTGCCATGAATAATAAGTTAAACTGCGTTGGAAACACGTTTCCTTTTTTTTGTATGTCAACAACAATTGCAAAAACAAAATTTGGTAATGCCAAATGTCATGAAGAATGCAAATCAAATGTTTGTTTTTTACTTTAGGCTCCACTAAACCCGAACTACCGGACGACGGAATGCTGCGCCTATACTCCATGCGCTTCTGTCCATTCGCCCATCGTGTGCATTTGGTACTCGATGCCAAAAACATTCCATATCACAGCATTTTCATTAACCTTTGCGACAAACCGGATTGGCTCACTGACGTCAGCCCACTGGGCAAGGTGCCGGCGTTGCAGTTAGTCTCGGAAGAAGGCAGACCGTCTTTGATAGAATCACTCATCATAGCCGAGTATTTGGATGAGCGTTATCCAGAATTGCCACTTTTTCCAAAAGACCCTCTGAAGAAGGCTCAAGATAAGATACTAATCGAACGTTTTAATGCTGTCATTGGCTCCATGTACAAGGTATTTTTGCAAGGCATCGAAGGTGCTCCAGGCGTTTTGACTGACATATCGCTGGGACTGGACATCTACGAGAAAGAGCTCCGGGCACGCGGCATGCCATATTTTGGTGGCGAAAAACCAGGAATGCTTGACTACATGATATGGCCGTGGTGTGAGCGCTCCGCCATGCTAAAGTATTTGCTGGGTGACAAGTACGAAATGGATCAGGAGCGTTTTGAGCATTTGGTAGGTGGAGGATTTCAGCGATATCCTTGAATTTAATAACGAACGCTTTCTATGTTTTGAACGTATGTATATAGATCAAATGGCGCGATCTCATGATCGCTGATCCTGCAGTTAAGTGCACCTACTTGGATGGAGAAACTCATGCCAAATATATACGGGGTCGCCGCGAGGGCACCCCAGATTACGATATGCTCGTGTAAGCGTTCTCTTCTATGTTCGGTGTATAGTGTATGTTTGTTAAATAAAGCAGAGAATCTCATTAATCACTGTAAAAGATTGCTTTCATATACTTACTCTGAAAAACTAATAAACAACATGATGGATAAAGTTACACTAAAAGAGGTAATTTTTACTTTGTATTCTTTGCAGAAACAAGGCCAAACGACAGAAAATATGTTGAGAAAAAGCATGATGCGGTGTTAAAATATACGCATGATGCGTACCAGACGCGAAAAGTTCTTTGGCTTTTAAGTTACCAAACCAATTCTTGACCTATTCAATTAACTGAATTAGTTTTTTATTACATATCTCTTAACTATATATGATATATATATATTATTATTTCCTTATCTCTTCATTTAATAAAATACAAACATTGACAAGAAATTGCAAAATATAAAATTAACAAAAATTGTATCGACTTTAAATTTAATTTTTATTCAATCAATAAACGGATTATTCTTTCTTACTTTTTCTTTGTTTTAAAAAAAAGCTCTCAATTTAAAAAAC
Source organism: Myopa testacea (assembly GCA_949629155.1). Taxonomy (NCBI): domain Eukaryota; kingdom Metazoa; phylum Arthropoda; class Insecta; order Diptera; family Conopidae; genus Myopa; species Myopa testacea. Next base: position 36,362,423 of record OX451348.1, on the reverse strand, counting down.
ATTTTATAAAATTTTAGTTAAATTTATTTTGATTTTAAAATTCGGTTTGTATACATATGATCTGTATATTTATAAGTTGAAACATTACTCAAAAAACATGACATCGTAGTTAATTACAGTAGTTAAATTAATAGATTTGTATTTAGTTGGAATGTCTGAAATATAATATGTCCTTAAAATCTATTCACACATCAAGAATGGATAAAGTTTCTGCAAATGCTTACATACATATTTTTAAAACAACATACATACACCACATTCGGAGTTCTTCTATTTACATAGTTAAAGTTCAGTTAAATTTGAAGTATATATGTATATCCTTAAAATACTCGTATTTTAGTTAAAAACTTTGTTATCTCTGCAAATTGCGCGTTGTTTGAATTTTCGTTTTGTTGCTGTTCATTTTGTTTAGGATTCGTTTAGCATTTCGATTAAAAGTTACATATACTATGTATAAGTACAATGTATTTTGATTTGCACTCCAAAATCCATATAAGTTAAGATATTTCTCACTCCATGTTCTTAATAGGTGTCTATTTAGCTCGACTGCGGTAGTTGTGCGTCTTTCCTTTCGCGGTATTTGTTACCATCGATTTAGTAGTGTTGCTTCATCTCGCATCAAGCCGTCGGAGTGGCGCAGTTCAATTCTGAAAGGAAGAAGTTCATGTTCCATTTTAAATATAAATCAAATGAAATGATAATGAAAGATGCTGGGGTTTTACCACGGTTCGATATACCATTCGACTGTTGTTGCCTGTCTGGCAACGTGGACACGGAAGAAGCAACTGTATTCAAACTGCTGCTGCTGGTGGTGGTCGCGTGACTACGTTTGTGCAGCAACATGTTGCTGTTCGAGGGGAATTTCTTGTTACAAATATCACATATTTTTTCGGAGTACTCCATGTAACCCAGAGAGGAGGATCGATTTGGTGCTTTTTTATTATGTTGGCTGGTGGTGGAGGTTGAACCGGAAGAATTTGTTTGGCTGCTGAGAGGATGTTTTTTGGTTTTTACTATTTTTAGATTCACATTAAAGGAAAAACGGAACATACGTTTTCGTACGCTGCTGTGGCTGGTCGTTGTCCTTCTTGCTGTTGAACATGGCCAACTCGATCTCCGTGTGTTGGTTGTTCATGTGGCGCACCCACTCGGCCGGGGTCTCAAAGGAGCTGCGGAGTAAACGGAGTGATTAGAAGGATTCTATCCGTGTTCAAAAACAAATCAATATGCTTACGTTGCGCAGATATCACACAGCAGAGTCACGTGATCCATTGAGTTTTCTTGTTGCTGTGGAAAGATGCTTTGGTTTTGAATCACGAAACAAAAAGTTTAGAGCTTTTCTCACCGAAACACGTCGTCGCTTCTTTGGCACATAAGTCTTTGGTAGCGATTCTGTACCACAAGTTCCCGAAGTTGGTTCCGACTGCTGTTGAATTTCTAAACCAGATGGAGCATGCGACTCCAGGTGACGCACCCATGACTTCGGATCATCGAACGCCTTCTTGCAAACCTCACAAACCAACCGCGTAAAAGTGTTGTAATCGCAAGACGTCGTCGGTGCAGCCGCTTCGTCCTCATCTGCACTGTGTGAGGAGCTGGTTTCAATCTTTACCGTTCCAAGAGGCATTTTGAAGTCCAGAGGTTGTTTCGGCGAGAGCATTGACGGCGACGGAGGTGTGTTAGTAGGATGTCGGCTTCCAACTGTGCTGCTGTCTAAATGGGCGGATGTGGTCCAGTCGTTCGGTTCCTGCTTAATGTTGAGGAAATTGTGTGGTTGTAGTGGTGAGTTGGTTAGTCTATTGGTGGGTTCGGTAAAATTTTTGGAAGAGTTGCCCGGGTGCTCGTACGACCCGGGAAGGTAGAAACTTCCGCCTGGATGTGGCGAATGTGAAAATATACATAAATGAAAGGTGCTTGAATTGTGTGTGTCCACCACTCACCATGGTCCGTGCTGTCGCTGCGCAGACGTCTTTCGTACTCCATGACACGATCTTCCGGAGACTCGTCGTCGTCCAGGTGACCACAATGATCCGGCATAGCGAGGGGCTCCGCGTAGTCTTGCTCCACGTGTTCTGGCATTAAATGATGAGGTGCCAAATGGTCATCGCTGGCAGAGCTCTGTCGTCTCTGGCGCAGTTGCTGCGTCTCCATGGCAGCTGATATGGAGCAACTGCGGCAACCCATTCCAGGGCAAAGCGATCCACCCGCGTTGCTGGCCAATCCTTCCTGAGCGGCTTGATAATCACTCTTGTCTTCCGGATCTATGGCCACCTCTTTGTTGATCGATATGCCACCACCGACACCGCCGCCGCAACCGCCAGCATTGGAAAGTTTGCTGGCGCTGGAAGGCAGAAGCGTCATCTGCGGCATTTTCGGAGATTTCACAATCACCGGGCTATCCTTCGGCATCACGGAAGCGCCCAGGCCGCGAAACTGTTGCTGCTGATGCTCAACGAAGGAGAAGCGAGACGAGGGACATTTGCTGCCATACATTTCACTCACATGTGTATTGGAAGTCGACTGCGCACTGTGGCCAGGTGGGGCAATGTTGCGCCCGCCACCGGATGGGCCATAATGCGAAGCGCTGGAAGTTAAGCTTTGTGAGTGTGCGTGTGATGACGCTGTCCGGCAGAGTCCGCGAATCTTCAAAAGTTCTCCGCCACGCAGCACCTCGCTAAGGATGTCATTGGAAACCGTTGCCTCGCCGCTGTACATGTATTGGACGAGAATTTGGATGGCCCGGTGACTAAGTTCCGGCGGAAGCACGACATAGAGTACACCGAGAGGAGAAGCGACGGGCGAGGACTCAAACATGGCGGCGAAAAACTGCAGCAAGCGCAGAGGAAAGGAAAAAAACGGGGTACACACATAAATTGATTAAATTTGAGAGGTCAGCTGATTCGCTTAGGTGCTAATTCACTGATGTACCTGACTGCAGGAGCTGAGGATGAACTTGTGAGCCGATATGCCAACCGTGGGGATTCCGTTTTCCACGCCGGTTCCACTGCAAGCGTTGCTACTGCTGCTCGAACTGTACAACATCACATCGGCGAATTTCTCGTTTCTGCAAGGAACTCAAAGGATTACATTTCACGCTTATTGCGTGGCGGACCTTTCGTTTGACTCACTTGTACAACGTTGCAACGGATGAATTCAAATACGACAGATGGGAGTCCCACTTGAGGTGGTAATTCTCGGCCGCCATGTTGAAGCAACCGCGTGACTGAACTGTCGAAAACCCGGATCCTTGTTAATACACTGCTATATTGTAGCTGCAGCTGCTGCTGTTGTTTTTGATATTCTGGTTGTCGCTTCGGGTAGGCTATTACAAAGATAGGAGAAGCACTGTGAAAGAGAGACCTGCAGAGAGAGAAAGAGAAACAGTGTGAATAAAAGGGATAATGAGCGAGCGATTGGAAAAAATCACTAAATCAATAAACGGTTTGAAGTGTTGACGAGGACATGAATACAAACACATTTGTACAAACATTAACCTCACTTTTGCGAATGACGATGGTGCATGATTTCAGAGAAGTTCGCTCGTTAAGAAGCAACTACAACAAAATCAAGTTTATCAACACACACACACACACACACACACACACACACACACACACAAATACACACAAATGGCGACCCAGTCTCACTTGTTGTGATAGCAAGGAAGACAGCCAGCCAGCGTTGGACGGATGAATGGACATGTTTGTGGGACCATTTATTGAGCAACGCGAACGACGTTTTTTATACTATTTTCAGTGAATCAAATCCTGCGAAACCGCCAAAATTGTATCGTGTAATTTTTTTAGCATAAAAGTCAAAGCAATAAATAAGATTTTTAAGGGAAAATTCTACAAACTCAATTGATTAGGAATTTATTAGAGTTACAATGTTATTATTCCCTACAAATTCATTATTCATTATCTATTAATTAATAAAAACAAGTTAGTAACAGTAACTTTTGGTTTATTTTTTCCCAATCAATGACGAATCGTAATCAACTAATTATTTGAACATTTAATTTAATCAGAAAACGTGACAGCAAACCAACAGAATTATAATAAAATACAAATCGCATTTATAACAGATTTGAATTCCCAATTATATGGAATCGTTCAATGAATACTCGTAACACCCGCCTTAATAATCATTTCTAAAGACTTTCTAGTTAATCGTCGTCGTCCTCACAAACAACCTCACTCATTCATCCGTCCATCCACCGCGCTTCCGACTCATCACTCACTCCCTTCGTCGACTACGTTGTGGTACGTTGTTTTTGCAGCAGCAAAGGAAGGGATGAAAGCACAAGTAGTTCTCTCGCAGGAGGGGAGTAACGAATTATTTAAATGCTCAATGGCATTGTAAACATTTTCGAAAGCATAACGAGAATTACATATTATTAAAACCGATTTAATGAATGAAGTGTACATTAGTTTTTAAATGTTGCGGCTTCAACTTAAACTCCTGCTTCCTTTTCACTTGTAGTTTATTAAATTGCCACCACATTGCGAGCGAAGCACACGACAAAAAGTCTATCGATTGATTGACCACATAAATCAATAAATGTAAATAAAACACTTCAGCCAGGCAGCAAGTATATTCGATTTCTTTTTTTGTTTTGGGTTTGAAGGCTTTTAATTGTTTCTGTGAACTGTAACTAAACTCAGACGCGATGGGATTTCTTTATTTTATTTTTAACTATTAAACATACTTGTTTTTCTTTTGTGTTTAAGTATTGTTTGTTTAAGCATTTGTGGTATTAAATGCACTGATTTGGCAAAAAGTAATCACCTCTTTAATTTGAATTATTACTATTACTAGTTTTGTTGTTGTTTAGTTTGTTTTATTTCATCTGGTTGGTTCTTTGATTTTCAGCGGTCCTTTAATTAGAGTTCATCTCTTATCTTTTACCTAAACAATAATTCATCGATGCTTAATTGTGTATTTTGTATGTTTGCACAGCGTGACAGTTGATGGGGAAATGTTTGAGTTGAGAGTCCTTTGCGAGTCCTTTTGTTGAAGCGACGCCGCGCAATTCGACGATGTCAATTTGCAGCGAAGAGAAGAGCACAAGCATAACAGAAAATCGAATTGAGTAACTTGGAGCACCAACTACTACTACTCTGTTCTTCTCTCTCGCTAACGATTCGCGTGCGTCTGCAGTTCTGCTGTTGTTTGTTGGCACGCCGCTGTGTTCCTTGGTGTTTGATGTGTGTGTGCACGGGTTAATTTATTCCTCACTCGATCGATTTGTGTGACTTTACTGATTTCTGTATAATGACTGGGGTTTGGACTTGTATTTGGTTTTTCTTTTTTTTTTTTGTTTTTGTAATAATCAAAAATAACTGAGTTGGCTGGATTTTCTACATAAAATATAGCAAAGTAATCGAATTTTTGGCCAAGGCAAATCCTAAAACTTAAGTTCGGCCCCAACTCGTCATTTACACCTCTCATTCAGCCAAAAATCGTAAGTGTTAACTTTCGTAACTTATTTTAGTTCACGTACTTATAAGGAAGAACGTAAGGTTGCTTCGTCAAGCGGTGTCAAGTGTAGAAGGTCCTTTCGTCTCCTTGCCGCCTCCTCGCTTCTTCATTTACAGAATAAAATAATTCTGTGCCACATGGAAGATTTCTGCACAGCCGAATCAATCAAATAAAAACAATTTTTGAACTAATTTCTTCTGAAATTTATTAAAGTTTGTCGAAAAATTATTTATAAAAACCAAAAACAAGTGAATTCATTCATAATATTAGATATAAAGGAAAATATTGATCACATAAATGCTTCACTGCGTGGAAAGCATTTAGATTACAATTAATTGTAGTATTAATGTATTAAATTTTATAAATTATAATACTTCTATTCTTCCCACGAGTTTAGTGGTTATTCGCCGGAATCTTCGCCGGGTTTCATCTTCTTGGCATCGTTTGCCTCAACCTCAACACCATTTTTATCACCAACACTGTCATCTTTCTTATGCTCTCGCTTTTCGGCCTTCAATTTGACATCCTCGAACTGCTCATCTGGTGGTTTTTCATTGTGCTTTATCATTTCTGCGCGTTCCAACTGCGATTGACTGGCAGCCGAGGTATCAGACTTCAAGAGCTCCCGCAAGAACATTGTTGCATAAGCTGCAGTTGGCAGTTTAACGTCTATAAGGACAGCCTTAAATTTCCCGTCTACTGTTTTGATGTTGAGCAACACTTGCTCCTTGTTCCTTCCCAGCAACTCCCAGTCGGAAGCAATTAAAGTGCTCTCCGGCTTATCGTACTTCTTAAACTCCCACTTCATCTCTTCCGGCTTAATTATTATTTTGCGATAGGCACCAGGCATCGAATAGGTTTTTACATTGTGCTTAAGCTTGGCAATGGAGAGTCCATACTCTTCTAGCAACTCTTCATACCATTTGGCCACCTCATTTTCGGGGAAAGTGACATCGAAACCGGGCAGCGGCAAGACAACATCGAAAAGTGTCCACTCTCCACTAGCCACATCTTCGGCAGTTAACGGTTTTACTTTTCGCTTGAACACTGATTCTTTATCCTCAGTCTCGGTTATAGTTTCCTTTCCCTCTTCTTTGGATTCGGTCTCGGTTATAGTTTCCTTTCCCTCTTCTTTCAATTCGGTCTCGGTTATAGTTTCCTTTCCCTCTTCTTTCGATTCGATTTCGGCTTTGTTCGGGTCAGTTATGTTTGCGTCTAATGGCTCCATTATTTCAGATGATTCAGTGTCGTCTTGTGTAGATACTGTCTCGGTTTTGTTGGTGTCAGTCAATGTTGCGTCTAATGGCTCTATTTTCTCAGATGATTCAGTGTCGTCTTGTGTAGATACTGTCTCGGTTTTGTTGGTGTCAGTCAATGTTGCGCCTAATGGCTCTATTTTCTCAGATGATTCAGTGTCGTCTTCTGTAGATACTATTTCGGTGATGATCTCCGTGTCTGGTTCATCCTTGTTGCGAAAGACCAAGTCACCCGGAATTAATTTCAAACCGAATTCTTTGATACGACGCGAAACAATACGATTGAAGAGAAGACTTTGGAATGCATGAGGATATAGCAATAACATATTACGTGGAATCTGAAAAATTTAATGGTTTTAGCTGTTGACTAACTTCAGCTTTCATTAACTATTCCATTTGAACTCTACCTTTCGCAGCGCTGAAGCGTAATCATTTTCTCCGTACTGCGCCAAGCCACTCAGTAGCTTTTTCTCAATAAATTTGTCACTATAAAACTTCGCAGCTGCAACAGTAGAATTGCGATTGGTCCACCATTCTTTGCGTATCTCACGCAAAAATGGGGCATCATTTTCGCGAGGCTTCATTATCAATTCACATGCCTAGAAAATCGCATTAATTTTTCAATAAATACCATACACATACAGTATTGTGCAAAACATAAGCAACATTTGCCTCGCCTACGAAAATTATATTTATTTATTATTATTATGTATACAAAATAAAAAAAAACGTAGTACTTCAATAACGGTACTTTTTTTAAACAAAACCAAACATAACCAAAGAAACGCTGTGCAAAACATAATATATACAATTTTCGTTACAATAACCACATATTTAAAGAAGTTATTGAGCTTTTTTCAGAGGCGGAGAAAATGTTGTTTATGTTTTGCACAATACTGTACATCAACTTCTCATATTTCATTTTTTCCCTTCGTTCGCTTGACGCTTCATGTTTGCTTACCAGTTTATAATCGCATTTGAGCAATGCTATGCCAATCTCGTATGTCGGTACAGAAGCACAGTTTCCGAAACGTTGTAAACCGTAGTAGTTGATAAAACCGCGTTCCTTGATTTCCTGCAATGCAGCCTCAATGTCCGCATTCTCACCTCCAACAAGACGCAAAGCTATACGGAATCTGATATTCATTTATTAGTAAGGATTTCATAACTATGGTAGTACGTATATCGCTACCTGTTGCCCCTAAGTTGACCTAGCTTCAAGACCTCTGCGTGAAATTCGAAGTTTCCGATATGAACACCGTTCGAGCCTTTCATGGAGCTCACTATTGCAGAAGGCGATCGACGTTTAACGCAGAACTTCTGTGTTGTCTTAGCGCGTTTGTCTTTGGTGCCGCAATAGTTAACTTGAGATGGACGCAATCTGTAGGAATTCGTTAGTTCGGACAGAAAGGTAACATTTGCATTCTGTTATCCATAATGAACGACTCACCCCAAACGTCCTGCCATAATTGAAGCTACCTCACTGGTGTCCATGTTTTCCTTGTGTACTAAAAAATGTACATATTCACCCGGGAAACCCCAACGATTACGAGTGTCGCCTAATGAAGCAAAACTCATATATAGCAAAACCACCCTCATATATACAATAATTTGATAAAACAAAATATAATAAACTACCTTTTCCCTTTTTGGGGTATATCTTCACAATCTTCTTCTCCTCTTCGCCTTCCTGGACACTGTTAGTGGTGGTGCTAACCAGTGTGCGTTCATACAGCTTTTTTATAATATTGTGTATTTTAGTTCGCTGTTCCTTATCCAAGGTGCTCACATCCAACTCAATGCTCCTCTCAGCACCTGCATCCTGGTGTTTGCGCTGTGCAAGTGCTTCGATTCTATCCCAAACTTCCGATGTGATTACATCGTTCAATTCACATTTGGCTTTTGCCAACTCCTCCTCATCAAGACCTTGGTTAGGAATTTCCGGATTAAGGAATTTCCCAATCGACCAATTCAAGTTTTTAAACAAAAGACTTACCATTTTCCTTTGGTTGAGGTATATTCAAATCATCCAGCTGGAGTACTTTGCCATTCTGATCAATTTCGTTCACGTGGAAATCAGAGAAACGCGCCTTCACAACGCCGGTAACACCCTTGCCGGTGGTCACAAATTCTGTGATGCCCACTTGTTCCTCCTTCAGGTTCTCTTTCGGCTCTTCAAGCACCCTGTAAGCACGAATTAGCCAAGCTGGTGAATAATACGGATTTGGTCAATCACACTCACCTTCGATGTTTGAGAAATATAGTGCATCCATCTGATGAATGTGAACTATGCTGCTTTGGATTGTTCTTAGGTCTCTTGTGTGTTCGCTGATTGTTTCGCTTTCTAAAGGCTTTCCCCATTTTGATACGTTAACAATGCAGTAATCTAATTTGATAAAAGTAGGTGTGTCCTAAGTTTTCCTGTTATTGTTATTTTAAGGAAAATCAGAAATCTGATATCTGCCGCAAATTTTAACCGCACTTAAAAAACCGCTTGGCTATTCCATCCGAAGCCGCCTACAATCGAACTTGCTATAAACGCGCAGTAGTACAGTACTCTACTATTAACACTTTCGGTTGAAGTGTAATAAATACTTTAAAAAATTTATTAATTAAAAGTGGAGGAAAGTATTAACAAACATGTAAAAATGAGAAAAACGCACTTTAAGATTTTGAGTACTTTTTTTCCAATTGCATTAATTTTTAAATTAATTAACCAAAGGGAGAAAGTGCTCTTTGAAATTGTAAGACAAACAAACTAAAGTACTATGTGTAACATGTTATATACCTATTTAAAGGTAAAATAACAAACGATTTAGTTATGTAATTTGCTATATACCCTGTATAACTCCGGAACCAGACGAGAGCGCCAAAATTGTTGTTGTTGTTGGAGTCAGCGCCAACAGAACCAACATTGATTAAGTTGAAAAACGTTAGTAAAAACTAAAAATGCAAAATGCGTTTTCGTTATAAAAATGGACAAATATAATATCGAGTCGTGTACTCACTTTATAATAAAGTAAGATTTTAAAAAACAATTGGCAACATGACTATTGGTTTTACAACAAAATTTTATTTGACATAAATAAAAGTCTTTTCAAATTGCTTTATAACGGTAAACAATATATTCGGTATCGTTAATAGTTTACGAGATATAGAGGTAAGAACATATTTTGTCGACGAGCCATAACTCGTTGTTGTTGTTCTTGTAAGCAGCATCAACAACAGCAACAACAAGCTCTTTTAGTTTACGAGATATAGCAACGGCATAGAGTTCATGTTGAAGTTCCATAAATAAGAAAACAAAACTGTAACAAAATAGGAGGATTCCGGGTACGTTAGGATTGCTCCAATCATTTCATAAATTTTAAATATGGCAACTCTATAATTCTGTGCGGAATTATAGCATTACAAGCAGAAAGTGCAAGTCATCGTGAAAGAGCTTGTTATATAAGTGCTTGCCAACACCATAAGTTCACAGTTATCTTTATACGAAGGCGGTCCAATAAGTACTTAGCCTCACCACCTAATCTAACCACCAAAAATATTTTTGGTTGGTGGTTGCATTAAAAAAATGTTTTTTCTCTCTTATACGACAATTAAGCTACTAGTTGGCACCTATAATTTGAAAGCCTTAATTTTTCCTTTACCGGTATTTAATATGTTGGGTTATCTGTTATAGGTTTGGACACATGTATTGAAAATTAGTCTTAAGTGCATAACATACGCACCAAAAAAAAGGCCTAAAAATACTGCTTTACTGTGTAGCCAGTGTTAGTCATACACACATAAAGTATTTCTAGTGTAACTAAAATTTAAGCAAAAAATGAAGGTAACGCTTTTGACTTCATACCCCCTTAAATTATTAATACAAAAATTAAGTATAATATTATATATTATATACTGTTTTAAAAGTAAAGTACTAGGCTTCTACCACATATACCTTTTGGAGTACCTTCATGATCCCATTTCCGAGAAATATTGACCTTTAATTGGGTGATCTTCTACCTTCAAAGGCCCACAAATCATAAACGGAGGCCACGTCCCCAAAAATGTGCGGATATTTACGAGAATACCGGTCAAATGTAACGATAAAAAGGTTATCAAAATCGCTGCTTACCCTCTACACCCAAGTTATTCCCTAAAATTTTCCGAAATATATGAGAAAAAATGTGGATTTTTGGAATAATATATGAAATTAACAGCACAATGGCAAGTCAACTTTCCTGTTTTTGTTGTCCTTTTCTATATACACAGGCGACAGACATCTGTTTTAGACGGTAACGACGACGGGTAAAAGCGACTCTGGAATAAGGCTAAATAATAAGACTCTGGAATTCAATTAAGAGCTGGCAACTCTGTAATTCCTCTGAAAAGAAATATTTTGACAGCATTCCAAACAGAGATGACGTCATCTTTAATTACAAGTAATAACTAAAGGGCTTATTATGTTTTAAGCCCACACCATATACATTAGATATAAGTTCAAAGTTATTTTTGCAGATAGTTCCTAAGAATAAAAATGGTTTACATCCACTTCCCATCGAATTTAACCGAGGAAGAACACATGCTACAGGCAAAATACCAGAAACTCAAGAAAAAGGTGAGCCGATGGGGTTGAAATATTGAATGAATGAATATATCTATATCTCTTTTGCAGAAAAAGGCCCTTCATGCATTAAAGGCTCCTAAGCAGGAACCGGAGAAACCTATGATCCTGAAGCGACCTACAGATGCTAGAGATGCTCGGGAAGTCGCACGGAAGCTGATCAAGAGCGGTGCTATTGCCGCCATTCAGAAGCTACATACAAAGCAGGATCAAACTTCTTTTAAGCGACCAAAAGGACAAGAACGCAAACGCACAGCTCCCGAAATAATTGTCGCTGCATACCAGCCATTCTCCTCAACACAGAACGACGTGGCGCAAGAAACCATCATCAGTGAAATCATCAAAGAGGATCCGCGCATACAGAATCTCTACCAACAATTCGCTACAGAGCGCGATCGCGAAGAGCGTGGACTCAGTGGATGTAAAACGGCTTTGGATCCAACGCAGCCAGATAAGCCGCGTGCTGGCAATACAATCTTTGTGTCTGGCAATAAAGTGACTGAGGAATTCCTAAAGAAAACATTCAATGATTTCGGTACAATTGTTAATGTTTCAATGGAAATCGAAAAGGGGTGAGTTACTTGAAATGCGTACAAAAAGTGCTATATCTAATGTAAAATCTTTTAGACGCGGTTTTGTAACCTTTGCGAAACCTGAATCTGCTGATCGAGCCATAGCGGAGATGCACAGCAAGAATATTAACGGAATCAATTTGCAGGTACAACTGGCTCGTCGACAGCCTCAAATTGAACCAATCAACGATGCTTCCTCCTCGGCAGTTTGGTCAACAATTGGTAAACTTGAAATATACCCATTATACATAAAAGTAATGTTTATTTTTTAACTCTTATTTTTTTCTTCTTAGCTGCCAGTAAATCACAAAAGGGCAGTCATAAAGATCGCCGTGAAATGGTTCAATATAATGAAGATTGGCTCAACGGTTGATTATTAAAACTAGTTTCCTAAATCGGACAAATTGCTTTCGCAAAACAAGCAAATATCAATACGATTTGATTTTACACAACCGTTCTGCAAACTGTCGAACAACAAAAACGTGCAAAGAGTGTGCAAAACATCTGTTTTGCGCAAGCATTTTGCGTTGTTCGCTTAAGTAAACATTTCTTGAAGTAGTTTAGTATAATTTTTATAGAATTAATTCATAAAAAGTAGTGGCTTTAGCTTGAAAACAACAACAATCAACATTCAAAATGTTCAATATTTCTTCAATCAAACAATATCTAAATGTTGCGATAAGCTCACTACTTTTTATATAATATTATTTATTATGAAACTTTTTTTCGAGAAAATATTTTTTACCACAGAATACGATCTCCTTTTTTTTGTATTTATCTTCAGTCTATTAAGGAATTGCGAACTAAATTTCATGATTTACTTTATTAACGTTTATTTTTAAAAATATCAATGTATTGTATATTCAGTAAAAATAGTTTAAATGTACAACAAAACAAGGAATAAATAAGTTAAGTACGAGAAAGAACGAATAAATTTTTTCTAACAAGAAAGATAAAAAAAAGGCTAAAGACTAAATTCGTTTTTTTGTCTATATGTTCGAATGAATTTATAAATAGTTTTAACAAAGCTATTGTAAAATTTATGTGAAGCTAAATTTTAATATGTGTGCGTTTCATTAGTTTGTGACAAAAGGCAGAGAGTTCTTCTTTTCTTATTACGGGGCCATATTCTATAATTTTCCGTAACCTTATCTAACGTTGTATATAAAAAATATACAAATTTGTAGAATATTAAAATTGATGTTTCGACATCGAGAGGCCTCTCCATATATATTTCATTAAGATATCCAAATAATACAACTAATTTGTTAACAAATGCAAGGCTTTACTATCCAACATTTTAAATCAGTTTCAGTGTATCAAAAATTAGTTAGTTCGTGGCTTATGGCTCATGGCTCATGGCTAATCTAAAATGTTGATTCTTTAACGCTTTGCGCTCACTAGGCCTTACGATGAGCGTCCATTGTTGCCTGGCGGATTGAAGAAGTCCCAATGATGATGATGAATGCTCTTGCCGGAGAGTAAAAATAATAAAATGCCAAATGTGATAAAAATAAAGAGAGCAACTAGAGTTGGTACTTGTCGCGCGCGTGTAGCAGTATCCTGGTCCTTATCTGTCTCTCTCCAAATGCTGTTGGTTAATTGATTGATGATGTTGATCAGCGACAAGTTGCAGGCGGAGAGAAACTGTCGCCCAGCCTGAGCTACAGTCTGCGTTTCGACTGGTCTTGTGGAGCTACGTGTTCGATGACGTCGCCGTTCATCAACATGTTCGTCTTGTGCGACATCATCTGCAAAAACCTCGTCTTCTTCGGATGCGGACGATTCACGTGATCTTTTATGACGACGACGTCTGTGACTTATATCAACGTTAGTTTCCATATTTCGTAGATTGTAGAAAGCAAGCGGTGCGAGACTTTGCAAATATTCAACAGGAGGGAAGTTTGTTGTTGTCGGAAGTGGCGAGGATGTCATTGTTTCCAAGGTCTGCGTTGATTCACTAGTCGTATTTACTTCGAGATATCGTGGTTGTGCGGACTCTGATAATGCTTCCAGAACACGTTGACGTGGAGGTTTCGGAGGTGGTACGGATTCTGCCGTCGATGGTAAAAGCTGTTCTTTGGATAGAACTTCATCGCTTCCCCGGAGACTGGTTTGAGTCTCAGCTGCGTGCAGTTGACCACGTTCGCTGTTGCGTACACGTTCTACAATATCCTCAATGAAACCCGATGGCAACTCTATGTTTTTGACCACGAGGTTTCCTGATTTACACTCCAGATCATCTGAACTGATCTGCGTGCCGTGCAAGTGAGAGACCATAATTTTACCAGCTTGCAAAGCGTGTACCCGTAGACGATCCACCTCCAGATCAGCGATGGCCATGTGTGCAGTCAATGTTGGCTCTACCACTACCGATCGCTGGGGGGCAATTTCTTGTGTCATTTGCTGTTCGACTATACTAAGCGATGGAGGTTCAATAGTTGTAGAGGAACGTCTTCGAGGCGGTGGTTGAGGTGCGTCTTCATCTGCGATATCTTCGTTTGCTGTTTGGCCGACTTCTTTTTCTGATACACGATGAAAGGTTAGTTTTGGCTCGTAACTATGCTCGATGTAATCTTCTTTAACCTCCTCCTCTTTAACCTCAGACTGAATGTCACTTTCATATGTGGGGGGCGGAGTTATCTCTATTTGAACTGGATGCTGTTGTATTTCCAGTAACATTTCTTTTCTTTTAACTTCTTCAGCTCCAGCATAATTGCTAGATTGTGGCGATCGCATTGTATTCTCGACTTCTTTATCGTCCTCAGTTTCTCTTTCACTTTCAATTTGTGAACGCAGACCCTCTAAGGCTTCCTCCAAGTCAGCCGTACTAGGCTCTTGTGAGTAGTCACTAGCAAGTTTCTGCTCTTCGTCTTGGGAGTAACTCTCCACGTCCGATTTGCTATGTTGTGAACTATCCGTCAGCAAGCCTTCTCTGCGCAGGGCCTCCTCTTCCATATCCAGATCCAGATCATCTATTGGTCGAACAATCAGGGCAGCTTCCAACATGGATTCGGTGGTTTCACGACTGGGAATCGGAGTGGATACTCGACGTTCAATGACCACAGCCGAAGGAGTTTGTGGTCTACTCTGCGATTTGGAGCGATCAGCCTGTGAGGATGTTCGGGACTTTTCAGATAAGCTGCGTCGGTTTGCTTCGCGGAATCGCTGTAGTCCCCTCGCAAGTTGTTCCTCTTCGGTGAGATTTTCACGTCGTTCTGATTCTGGTTGCTCCTCCGCCAGAATGTCTTCGAGGGTTTTAGCGAACTTTCGTGGTTCAATTACTTTCATATCGGGTGTTATTTCGAATTCTTCACAAACAAAATCATCGGGTAGAGGATCGGTCTGTGTTGAAACCTCGACCTCGACAAATCGAGGGTCGTTCCATTCAAAGTCCCCATCATGATCATAAGAATCGGCAGTAGATGAGTTTGCGATTCTCTCAGTACCACCATCACGATCATCAAAGTTGCTCTCTTCTTCGTCGTTTAAATCAACATGCCGCGATTCGGTGCCAAGTACACTACGATGCCTCCTATCGCGAGGAGGCCTGGGTGGCGGGGGCAGTGGTCGATATTTCATTCTGTTAATAATATCGCCAGATTGGAGATTTCTTGGACTTTCAGGACGGTCATGATCCAAGTTCTGCAGTTCTTCATAATCATCCTCGATGCTATCGATGTACCCATGATCGGAAAAAATATTGGTTAAGATTGTATAGGTTTTTTTTTTAAAAAAAATGAAAAGTAAGAAAACAAAAACACCATACATGAGGGAAACTCGCGTTTATCTAGAACCCATCATCTGGGCTTCGATTAACTGCCAGTTAATCACCAGATCAAAGTGTAGCAAGCCTTGCAGAACCATCTTAGGGAGTGTTTCAATACTATTTCACTAAAATGGCTCGTAAATAAAAAATGCAAACACCAAAAATAAATAAATAAATAAATAAATAAAACTGTAAAATGCAAGAACTGAGGTTATGTTAATTTTTTTATTGTATTATTGTGGTTATGTTTACACTTGGCGTTAATGGAAACACGTTAAATGTATGTATGTATGTAGTTCTAGGTATGAAATAAGATATGTAGTATGAAATGTTGTTCAATTTTGTTTGCAGGTTATATAAAAACTAAATAAATATTGCTTGAAAACATAAGTCAATTAAGAACACAACAAAAATTAGTTGGCAACACTAAACAAGGTCAAGCTGGTCTTACTTTTGAGATTCATCCAAACTCAGTGCGGATTTTCGACGCACGGTTAAGGATTCGAGTGGACTGTAACCACTCGGCGGCGGTGGACGTGCCGGTGGCAGTTCCGAGCTTCGTTTAGTGCGCATATTTGGCATTGTGGCGAAACGCTCCCCTGGCGAACGGGAGAATTTCTTTCGTCGAGCGGGTGGTGTTGGCTTTGGCAAATGTTCCTTGCGTACGATGGCGTAACTACGAGAAAATGGAGATATCATGCAGTTAATCCTTCATATCCAGACGTGGGTTTCCACTTACCCATCATTTTCGATCATGTCGGTCATAAACTTCTGGATGTCATCGGTCTGTTCCATACCCAGAGACTCAGATCCACGAGAAGTGCGGTCATCCTCCTCAAATTTAGAGGTAGATCGCGTTTTTCGCGATGTGGCGGAAGTACCATCCGTGAAGTTTTCAGGGGTTGCTAAGGGGATGTGATATTCGTGCTCAGTGCGATAAACAATTACCTAAAATTACACACTTTCTGCAGTCAGTTTGTTTGCCACACGATTTGGAATACTTCAAAACTTACATCTTCGGGTGGCTGCAAAAAGCTATTCGATACTGATCTACCACCAAAACCATTTATGTAGGAGTCCTTGTCCATAGACGTTTCACGCTGCTGACGCTTTCGACGTCTCGGTGCTTCAGGCCGTGCTTTCGAATCTACGATTCTGTCCTTCTCTGCCTCTTTTTTCATGCGACCTACGTTGCTTATGTCCATATCTTCCTCTTTGGAAATGATTTGCGGTGGACGCAAATAATCTTCATCATCATCAAAGTATTGTTGATGATGGTGCGTATCGGGCAGCGACACGTCTTGACTGTCGATTGAGTACTTGCTTCGACTGCGTCTTTTCCGCATGGGGCGCTTGGGGGCTCCGAAGAAGTCACTTCCGGTTTGTGACATGGACAAATCATCTCCATATTCACTGCGAGGCGTCTCGAACTCCTGTGATACGTCTTCGGCACGATAGTTTTTATGAAGGCGTCGTGGTTTTGGTGGCGGAACATCATAGTCCCCATACTCTGGAGGCCCACTAGTTTGCCCAACCTGTTCTAAAGCATTAACTGGCATATCGAATCCCTCACGGATCGCTGTGCTGATGTACTGGCGTAGTTCAATATTGTCTTGGGAAACTCCTCGCTTACGCAAGAAGAACTCGTCGTCATCGATTTCTTCCATTACGACTTTCTTGCCCGAACTAGCTGTGGACTGTGTTTCTTGGGTGTTTCGATCTTCCGAAGGATAATTGAGGTAACTCGATTCAGCTTCTAACTCTGCCTTGCGTAACAATTTATTTTTCTGTATTTCTTTCTCTGTCCAACCAATGGCATCCTTACTCTCCTCGGATATTAAATCAGAATCCTGATGAACAATGGGCCGACGCTTAAATTCTCCAGCTCGTAAGTTGGAAATTTCATGAATTGCGCGATTTTCTTCATCGAACTCTGCGAATTGTTTGTTGTCCGTCACTCCTCCGAGTATGCCCAAGTCTGTATCCTCGCTGGGAGCTTCTTCCAGATCCTCTCTCATTCGACGTTCCAGGGAGGATTCACGGTCGAAACTTTCTTGCTCACTACCATAGCGACGATAACGTGAACCTTCGCTATCATTATAACTAACATCAGAGAACTTGTCAGCCCATCGGGAGCGCACAGGCCCTGGACCTCGATCGCCTTGTGGAGAACTTGAAGACTCTAATGAGGGCTGTGTTTCGGTGCTAGGTATAACACTTGGACCTGTTCCGGTGTCAAGAGATAACTCCGGTTCTGAGGGTTTCTTCTTCTTTCGGAAAGCACGTGGATAGGTACCAAAGTTGAACTCAAACATTTTCTTCTGCGTTGTGGCTTCGGTAGTTGCTTTGGGCTCCGGAGCCTCACCGGCCATCTCATCGTTATGAACTTCTTCGTTCTCCTTAAATGACTTGCTCCGGCGCAGCTTTAGCGTGGTAAACTTTTCGGATAGCTTAAATTTAGACATATCGGGCTTGCTAAATTTTGTGAATTCGGGCCTTTTGAAGTCCTTTAATTTTGACATGTCTGGCCGTTTAAGTTCGGGCATTTTCATTTTTGAAAACTCTGGTGCCTTGAAACGTCTTCTTTCCTTTGCCTTCGGGCTCTCCGAAGGGGGCTTTTTCGTAGGGGACCGCAACTTGGTTTTTATTTTACCTGCTTGTATTTTAATGCCGGCTTGCATTTTACGAGTCTGATCTTGTGCTGAAGCCATAAAACTTTTTCGACGGTTTTCTGGCTTCAGTGGCAACTCCTCTAAGGCACTTGAATCGATGTTGCTTGTATTTATTTCACAATCAGTGCGTGACTCAGTCGGAGGACTCAATTCGGAAGGAATGTTTTCCGAAACAAAGTATCGTTCCTCCAAATCCTTTTGCAATTCTTCGGCTTCCTTCATCTCAACAGTGATATTTTCAATATCCATTGGCGGCTGTTCGATATCTTCATGTTTATCTGCTTTAATCTCTTCATGCTCGGCGTTTGTTGGTGGAGGAGCTGGAGAAGCATCCTTTTCAACAGGAGCTTTCTCTTCAGTGACGGGTTCTCCAATGGGTTCGTATTCGTGATCGCTTAAAAGAGAAAAAGAAAAAAATTTGGTGTAAAGATTAAAGAATAAAAAAAGCAGTATTAAAAAGCGGTGAAAGTACAACACAACAACGCATTTTTTCAAACTGTGTGGAACAAAATACATATATCGAACCTTTCAGAGTGAAAGCTTGGAAAAGCTTCATATAAACAAATATACAGTCTCAAGAAATACGTATTTTACTCACTTAACTTTTGTTTATATTTTCGCTATGTTTGTATATGTGTGTGTATATGGGGATTTGGGGTTTCTAACTGTCGATCCTAACTGATCTTACCGAGATAAGTATGATCTGTCCAGGAGTTCTTTTTGATCTGTTGTCTGTTGAGAAATATTTACATTTTCAAATTCCGATAATCGTGATTTTCGCTCACCGAAATTAAAACTAACTGTTTTTGTCATACGTAATCCGTAGATATCGTCATGTGAACCGACAAAGCGCGCCCGATCCTGAGATTGCGTACGTCCTTCCATAAAAGAAGACTTTCCTTCGAGTTTCGCTCGCTGCTCCGAAGGAGCTCGTGGCAGGAACCTTTGCGAGCTGCCGCGACTGGTTGAATATCCGAACCCATCGTTTTCACCAATTTGTATTGGGACAGATATTAAGGCACCTTTCGGAGGCTGATTATCCTGACCCGTAAAAGAAGCTCCGCTAGTAAAGCGTGCTCCCGATTCGCTGTGCTGCACTGACATGTCGAGATCACTTGGAGCCAAAGACCGATTACCGGCTAAAAAATTTTCTCGGTTGCCAGTTACCAGAACGACAGGTGCGAAAGCTTCCGAGATATCAGCAGAAAATCTGCCTGAGCTGCGGAAATCCTCTCGACTGTTGTAAATAGAATGCGGTGGGGTAATAATGGGACCCGGTGGTGGCTTGGCTGGACGGCTGTTATACTGATCCATTTCATCAACTTTAAGCGAGAATGTTTCCGTCACTTTTACAGACATCGGTTCTGCCTCAGGTCTTTTGGTGATGATGGCGTTGGAGCCTGCCATAATTTCAATGGGCATCGGTTTGTTTTTTGCGAACATAGTCATTAATCCTGATGGTGAAGCAGACCGACCTTTTGCCGGAGAGGGTGACTTCTCACGCTTTGGAGATGGGTCCTTTTGGCGACTTGGCGAAGGTTCCCGCTCCGTATCATTGCCTTTGGACTTAAACATTGACATAAATTTAGAAGCGTACGAGCTCTTTCCCTCTTCAGAGGCATCCTCTGACATAATAGCATCATTGGAGGTTACCGAAGGGATTTCTAGTTGATCTTGCGGTTGAATCATGGCCCTTTTATGACCATCAGACGGTAAATTTCTTTCAGGAGTATGTTGCCTCTTAAGTTGAGCTTGTGTAGTACCTGATTGAATGTCCTTGAAGGGACTTCTGGCGTCAGGCAATTGAAGTGTATCCATTGCTGGTAGTTGTTCAACTTGACGCGCTTCAGCAGAACGTTGTGGAGGTGGAGATTGCTGACGTGTTCTTAGTTTTTGCTTGCTATTTACCTCCATTGCCTTATCTTCTTCCTTTCGAATGAATTCATCTATATCTACAACAGGAATCGAGCTTTGGATATCAATTTTAGTTTGCTCATCTAAATGCATGGACTCCATGGTCAAATCTCCGGCCAGAGAAGCTGGTCGATAAGTCACCAACTTTATGTTGTCACGTATGTCAACAATATTTTTTAAAGCAGCCTCTTCCAAAGCTATTACTTTTTGTCCTAGTGGATCAACAGTGGGTGGTGATGGTAATGCGACTTCCGAACTAGACGTCGGTTTTATAACAGTATCAGTTTCCTTGCTAGCTGTCAACTGTTCATATGGACCACCATATTTCGATACATCTATTGGGCGATGTTGTGGTAAAATATCGGTCTGTATTGGTTGCGTACTAGAACCCTCAATGGGTCGCATGTAGTCGGTCGAAATTGGAGGCTTTGCAATGCGGTAATCTTGCGTTAAGTGGGCGCTTTCTGTGCTGATTGTCGGTTGCTCGTATGGATCGGCATATTTTGATACATCTATAGACCGGTTCTGTGGTAAAATATCGATCTTTATCAATTGCTTAGTAGTACCCTCAATGGGTCGCATGTCGTCGGTAGAAGTTGGACGCTTTGCAACCCGGGAATCTTGCGTTGAATTGGCGCTATCTGGTCTAATTGTCGGTTGCTCGTATGGATCGGCATATTTCGATACATCTATAGACCGGTTCTGTGGTAAAATATTGGTCCGTATCGGTTGCATAGTAGTATCCTCAATGGGTCGCGTGTAGTCGGTAGAAGTTGGAGGCTTTGAAAGGCGGGAATCTTGTGTTAAGTGGGCGCTTTCTGTCGATTGCTCGTATGGATCGGCATATTTCGATACATCTATAGACCGGTTCTGTGGTAAAATATTGATCTGTATCGGTTGCGTAGTAGTATCCTCAATGGGTCGCGTGTAGTCGGTAGAAGTTGGAGGCTTTGAAAGGCGGGAATCTTGTGTTAAGTGGGCGCTTTCTGTCGATTGCTCGTATGGATCGGCATATTTCGATACATCTATAGACCGGTTCTGTGGTAAAATATTGATCTGTATCGGTTGCATAGTAGTATCCTCAATGGGTCGCGTGTAGTCGGTAGAAGTTGGAGGCTTTGAAAGGCGGGAATCTTGTGTTAAGTGGGCGCTTTCTGTCGGTTGCTCGTATGGATCGGCATATTTCGATACATCTATTGGGCGATGTTGTGGTAGCATATCGGTCTGTATCGGTTGCGTGATAGTATCCTTAATGGCCCCCATGTAGTCGGTAGAAGTTGGAGGCTTTGCAATGCGGGAATCTTGTGTTAAGTGGGCGCTTTCTGTCGGTTGCTCGTATGGCTCGGCATATTTTGATACATCTATTGGCCGATGTTGTGGTAAAATATCGGTATTTATCGGCTGCGTGATAGTCCTATTATCCCCAATAGGTCGCATGTAATCGGTAGAAGTTGGAGGTTTTGCAATGCGGTAATCTTGAGTTGGGGCAGCAAGTGAAGCACTGGGTTGCGGTGTTGTAGCTCTGCTGAAATCGGGACGGAAGTTGTTATCAGCGGGACTGGGTGTGGGAGCAATTAAGTTCAGTTGAGGAGGAGTGGTGTGTGCTGGCTCCAGTGCTTGCGTTTGTTGCATTGGCTCTACAAACGTCGGCATTGGGGGAGAAATTTGATGTGAAGCAAAGTGCGATAGATCCACATTGGAAGTGCGGCGACTTCCACTAGCCGAACGCTGATCCCGGCGTTCAGTGTGAGTTGTTGGAATATTTATATCAGCAACAAACAAATCGGCTTTGGAGGGAGATCTTGAAATTCGTCGTAGTGAAGTAACGCTTCGCATGGAAATGGTATCCAGGTCGCGCATTCCACCGCCCACAGACATGCCGCCTACGGACAACTGTCTCCGTCTCTGACCCGCCATGAACCTGCCGCTTCCTGGCAGATTAGGTTCGCCGTCAATTGCACTGGATATACTGCGAACTACCAGGCCACGTGACCGTGCAGTTTCCTCCAGCTCTGGGTATTTTTCGACAAAAGTTAAATCAATCGTAGCTGCTGGACCTTGATCCCAAGGTCTCTGTTCTCCCATGTTACGCACTGATAACCGGTCCACCTCCCCATGCGGACTAGCTACATTGAAACTTCTAGTGGAAAAGTTGTCTGTCGGACGAGTGGAGGCATCCAAGTTCATCGGGTGGAATTGTGGCAGTCCATGCTGCTGATCTGACTGGGCAACGGAATGGTGGATAGTGCCATGTACATCACCGATTTCTGAGTGGAATCCGAGTTTCGAAGAGGGCCGCGAGTCCACAGGGTTAATGCGATCCGGCAGCAGGGAATCGCTCTCAAAGTACTGACAAGCGCAACGTACATCAAGAGAGGTACCGCCGGTGCTCTCGTTACGCGACACGAAGTGTTTTTTTTCGCGAGGCAATGCGCCAACCGAAGCGGATCTTTTCGAATTCATTGTGCGACAGCTGCAAAGTACCGACTCGGTACGAAAGCCAAATCCGATTGATCTGCCGCGACGTCCCTAAGTAATCGTCGCTGTTACAGCGCGACAGCGTTTAGTTCTGCTATGTTGAGTCGATTTGTAATCGTATGTGGTTATTTTTAATCTCTGTTCCGAGGGTGTTCATCGAATTTATTTTTATTTTTTCACACTTTTAAGCTAGGCGATTGTTAGCCCATAATAGATGGTTCTTTATTATGATTCGACTCCATTGCAGAGTAAATGAGTAGTTAAACGTTTCTCCGATCTATAATCATCTTTACTTAATCACGGCACTTTTTAAATATTTCCTGCGGAAACATTTGCTCAACGCATGAACTTCATATGCTCTACTTATGCGCGAATATGTAAATATAGTGGATATTTTTAAGTTCTTCGCTGCGTCTGTTTAATCGCGACCGATTTCCCTTTTTAATGTCTGCATCGTAGCGAATTTCGGCCAGGACTGAGAGCTCTCTGCGCCAGACGCCGTAGATTAGCGAGCTGTCGGTCGATGCTCAAAATGCTTAGAATTGTGCGTCCGGTTTTGAAAATTATTTAAAATTAGCACACAACAGCAACAAACCAAAGTTATTTCCTCTTCATTAGTGTCGGTCGTTCGCTGCAAATCTTCCGTGTTTGGTTCATTTTCAATTAAAATCATCTCATATAATTCTCAACTCTTCAAAATCGAAGCATCTAATTTTCTGGGGTGAATATTCATTTTGGGTTCAAACTTCATTAATATTGAAACATCAATGAGATCTTTATTAAAAATATATTATAAGGGAGTCAAAGTCTACGAGGCGACAAAAACGACTAAAAACCGATTGAGAGGTCATATTTGTCCATTAATTGCTATTTGTTTTTCCGTAACTTTTGTTTATTGATGTAGCCTTAAATTTTATTCTTAGAAATGACCTTAGTTTGTTTTGATTGCTTCCTAAATAAATTTCATAATTGTTTTTAATATATGTACTAAAATAAATCGTACACACATTCAAATATATTTCCTTGATATAAAGAATATTTTTTGGCATCCCGCTTGAAATTCAGAATAACAACAGTTACTGCGAAATATATTGTATTTGAAATTGTATTTGAGTTCGAAATATCCGCCAAAATGTGCATTTAAACACTTGTTTTATACATTTTCGAAATATTAATGATGGTGCCAACAATTTGTTGGCTAAGTAATGCTAATGCTCGTATATACGATATGTTATTTGCAGCTGACATTTTCTCTTTGACAGATCCGTTTTCTTAGCTAGACTTCATTTCG